>JAOXOE010033310.1:0-10316 GCA_028565055.1 Phoeniculus purpureus
ATGGGTTGCCCAGGGAGGTGGTTGGGGCCCCATCCCTGGAGGTGTTTAAGGCCAGGCTGGATGAGGCTCTGGCAAGCTGGTCTAAGGTGGGGTGTCAGAAGTGGATGATCAGGTGGTCCCTTCCAACCCAGAGTGATTCTGATTCTAAAACTACTCCAGTGAAGTGATCCTGCTGTGGCAGGGGGATTGGACTAGATGATCTTTTGAGGTCCCTTCCAATCCCTAAGGATTCTATGATTCTATGAAATTGCAATTGCTAAGGGTTTCCTTTTTAAGTTCCTCATGTATCTAAGATTTGTAGATCTGAAAAGGTTTAGGTGTTTTTAACAGTGTGAAAGTTGATTCAGCAAATAGATTTTAAAAGATATGAATGTGGAAGAGCATGGGTTATACAACCCTAAGAGATGGCGCACAGGCTGCCCGTAGAGACCACAAGATGTGCTGCTCAGTGCGTAGCTTAACACACCAGAGAAAGTCACTTGCTTGTGCATTCTGAATTACAGAAACACAGAACATCAGGGATTGGAAGGGACTTTGAAAGATTGTCGTCTAGTCCAATACCCCTGCCAAAGCAGGATCACCTAGACCAAGCTGCACAGGAACATATCCAGGCGGGTTTTAAACATCTCCGGAGAAGGAGACTTCACAACCCCCCATGGGCTGCCCATTCCAGTCCCCTGCCACCCTCACCCTCACTGTGAAGAAGTTCCTTCTCATATTGATACGGAACCTCCTATGTTCCAGCTAACACCCACCGCCCCTTGTCCTACTGAGAAAAGCCTGGCTCCACCCTCCTGACACCCACTCTTCACATATTAACATTAATGAGGTCACCCCTCAGTCTCCTCCAAGCTCAAGAGACCCAGCTCCCTCAGCCTTTCCTCACAAGAGAGGTGTTCTACTCCATCATCTTTGTGGCTCTGCACTGGACTCTCTGCAGCAGTTCTGTGCTCTGCTTCAACTGAACCAGGCAAGTAGTGATTCAGGACGACACCAAAAGAGGCTCAACTTTGCAAAGGCGAAGTCATACGGAAACACCTGAAAATTATTGTGAATTCCAAAAACTCTCAAAGCAGAGTTGTACTAACTCAACAGATTAAACAGAACTACAGAGCTTAATTTCCTCATTTCTTTCACTCACGTAAACTATTTTTACGGACACTAAGTACTCACAACAACGCTGCCGACATATATTTAGTACTGCAGCCACAAGCATTTAAGCAATGCATAATAAATCATTTATTTCTGTAAATCAGGTCATTCCTGATTCAGGAAGAAATTCAGGGCCACATCCCTAAATAACTCTTACATCACTTTTCTAACACATCAGAGCAGCAACTGACATAGCCTCAGTCAGTTAAAATTGCTTCCTTGTATCAGTACAGCTTCCAATATTTTACAGCAAATAAGAAACTGAAGAAACTGAGAAGCACTTCAAGAAACCAAAAAAATCAATACAAAGGTATTCCCTGGAAGTTGAGAGATAGAGCAGCTCTGAATATCTGCTTCTCAAAAGTAGTTAGCTGGTTCTGGTATTTTTTTAGCCCTGCACTGTAGTTCAGCTCAAGCTCAATGAAAGGTACATACAATATACATCAGAGTGTTAGAAAGTCTGAATAGTTGAACACAATCCTAGGTACAATAGCAAGAATATTCCAACTAGTATGGATTTTGAAACATCAGTTCCAAGTCCGATTTCCTCACCTCAATGCATACACCTTGAAAGATGACATTTTTCCATGCCTGGTACCTGGTACAACTAAAAAGTGCCAGGAACACGCTCATAGATTTCAGTGTGTTGGAAGAGAAACAGGCTAAGCAATGTTTTTGCCAGATCAGGAGCTTTGCCTTCTGACATGTTAGCTTTTCTGGTAAAAATCCAAACATCATAACTCAGAATCATAGAATCCTTAAGATTGGAAGAGACCTACAAGACCATCACATCCAACTGTCAACCCGACCCCATCCTGCCCACTAAACCCTGTCCCCCAGTGCCACACCTATGTGTTTTTTTGAACAGCAACTCCTCCCTTCCGTGGGCAGTCTGTTTCAAACCCTGACCACTCTGTCAGTGAAGAAATGTCCAATCTAAAACTTCCCTGGCACAACACAATGCTATTTCCTCTTGTCCTATCACTAGTGACTTAGAGATCAGCTCCCACCTCTCCACACCTCCTTTCAGGTAGTTGTAAAGAGCAGTAAGATCTCCCCTCAGTTTTCTTGTCTCCAGACTAAAACAACCCCAGTTCCCTCACCCACTCTTCATCAGACCTGTCCTCCAGGCCCTTTACCAGCTTCTTCTTGTTTCCAATGGAAGTTCAACAGAAATTAGCCATCTTATGAAGCTGTTACTGTTCCATCCAACGCAGCCCATTCAGCTTGCAATCACATTGGTTACCAGCACTCATTCACACCTCCAGTGCAACTAAGGGGTCTTTATCTGCAGAACACAGAAGGACTGGTTTATATCAATACAGAAGTATTTGCCCAAGAGTATAATACTATCACTAAATCACACTGGAACAAGCCTGCTACACCCAGTCAACAACAGCATCCACACTATACTTTTGCAAGCTAGTCTGCGTTCAGGGCACCACTAATTTGTAGGGTGATACTAGACAGCAAGATCACAATCTCAGAAGTTCTACTTAGGGAGAGCACCAATGGCTGAAATTGTGAAGGCTGACAGTAGCCCCCTACTAACAAAAAGTTTGGAAAAGACTGCTTCAGACTTGAAAGAAGTACTCATGTAGGACAAGAGAAAATGGTCTCAAGTGGCACCAGGGGAAGTTTAGGTTAGACAGCAGGAAAAACTTGTGTACTGAAAAGGCCATCAGGCCCTGGAACAGACTGCCCAGAGAGGTAGCTGAATCACCTTCTCAATGTGTTTACAAGTCAGTCTAGACATGGAACTTAGAGACACGGATAAATGGTGGGCTTGGTAGGATTCGGTTAATGGCTGGGCTCAATGATCTCAAAGGTCTTTTCCAATCTAAACAGTTCCATGATCTAGAATTGGCTATCCATAGCCAATACATGGGAATCAAGAACCCTGGATCTTGAAGTTTCTGTTCAGGTGACAAAAAGGTCACCTGGCTACTCTCCAAACCACATCCAAACACATTAGAAATTTAAGGTACAAAATAAACAAATCTTTCCAATAGGTCAGAACCAGAGCCTACTTGTGTAGCATCCCGTCTCAGATGATTGCACTCCAAATGCAGAGGGCCAGGAAACAACAACAGGAGGGCTACAATTCACATCCCTCTCTAAACTGTTCCTACTGATCCTAAAAACAGACCGATGGTTTTGTCTTGGGGTAGCACACACCTTCTCCACCAATACCAAAGCTTTCATTAGTTAGTTTACTGAAGCAACACAAGAAACTATGAATTTAAGCACAACTTGACATGGAATTAAAATATGTCTTCCAATTATTGTCAGACTGGGGACTTGAATTCTATTTCATCAAATGCCTGCCTAGCATCATGAGGTAAAAGGAACGTACTCCAACAGTATTTGCCTCTGTCATTCATTACTTTCTACAGACAGACCTCCCAGCTTTTTAAGAAATCACTAAGCTCTCTCCTCACTTGAAGAATATTCTTAAAAAGCAGCAATCACTGTTGCAAGAGGCATTCCAGATGACAAGCCATTGATTTTATAACGCTAAGTTTTTGATATTGTTTGACTTTGCCATCTAAGACTGTATGTCAATAAAACTGAAGTAGATTAAATTATTCTGCTTTCAACATGCAGTACTTTTAATTTACCCAACTCTGAGTACAGCCTGCACGGTGGCTTAACCTCTGTAGGCGGCTAAGCATCACCCAGCTGCTGCTTACTCTGCCCTCACTGGGATGGGGAAAGAGAAGCTGAAAGACAAAAGCAAGAAAACTCTTAGACTGAGATACAGGACGCTCAATTAATGAAGGAAAAAAAGAGGGAAAAAAAATCCTAGCAAGGCAGTAACAATCACTCACCACCAGCAGACTGATCATAAAATCATTGAATGGTTCAGGTTGGAAGGGAAATGTTGATCATCTAGTTCCAACCCCCTTGTCATGGACACGTTACCCAGAGCCCCATGCAACACCTTAAAACACTTCCAGGGAGGAGCACCCACAAATTCCCTGGGCAACCTCTTCCAGTGCCTCGTTACCCTCACAGTAATGAATTTCTTCCTAAAGATCTAATGTAAATCTATCCTCCTTCACTTTGAAACCATTCCCTCTTGCCCTAGCACTAGAGTCCTTCGTAAAAAAATCCCTCTCCAGATTTTCTTTAGAACACCCTCAGGTACTGCTGTAAGGTCCCCTCAGAGCCTTCTACTCTCCCAAGCTTAACAACCCAACACCCTCAGCCTATCCTCATAGGAGAGGTGCTCCAGCTGTCTGATCATCCTCTTGGGCCTCCCTCCTTTCAACTTGCTTCAACTCATGTCCAGTCAGACCCTGAATGACAGCAACTTCAGAACAATCTCATATGTGTTTTATTACAGAGGATAATGTTATATAGCACAGAACATCTTTTTGGTCTATTTGGGTCAGCTGTCTCCCAGCTGAGAAGCTCCTCCTCAGCCTACTTGCTGGGAGACACAGTAGGAAGCAAGGGAAGGCCTTGATGCCATGATGAGCAATCACTGCTCATCAATAGCTAAATCACTGCTATTTTGGTCACCAGAGTAAAGCACAGCACTGTATGAGCTGTTGTGAATCAAAACAGCACCTCGCAAGTCGGATCCCACTTCAGTCTGCTGTAGCCCTGCTGCTCACCTTGCTTTCACTGAACACCTCCCAAAGACACATCCTTCAGGCTTTCCCAGGCATGAAGGATTTGCTCGTGGTCGCTGTAAGGTCTGTTTCATTATACAACTCTTGTGAAGGAACACAATACTGTTTGCTATTGACATCCGAAGTCCTCCACGGTTACGTTCCTTCCCAAGTAAAACCGGTAATTTAGTCTCTAATTTGAATTTGCCTTCGGCAACAGGACAGGTGGGCCAACAGTCCTCCCTGATGACTTACATATCACACACAAAGAAATTTTAAACAATCTATCAGGTTTACTTGAAGTGAGCTACCATTTAGCCTATTCTACCTGTCTTCTACCAGTCTGTTCACGTGATGTGTAAAATACCCACCCGTTCAGACACATTCAACAAGCACTTGTTGGCACATGCTACAAATCAACTCAGTTTATGCTGGAACGTGCTACAAATCAACTCAATTTATGCTACATGTTGGACATGAGAATTTTTTCCTGCTTTTTGTTAGAAAAACCTCATCATGTTAAAATACGTGTGCAACTAAAAGCAAGAAACTGGTTTATTCAGCTGCCTGAATTCTCCTTAGACTTGATAAGTGAAACTGGTAGGACTACTTGAGTGCCTGTAGAAATCCAGTGGTTCCTACTCGGTGAGCTTCAGGCACAAATTAACAGCATAAACTCCAGAAAGTAAGATGCAAATCTTAAAGTCAAAACAAACGCATCGAGTGCCAGATTTAAAACCAGAACGTTTGAAGGAGCCCAGTTGCGCATGCATGATGAATTAATTTATGCTAAGAATTTAGGTAGGGTAAAAATATCTGATTCTTCCAGTCTTCATGACTGCGGAGAAGACCACATGATTGCTTGTCTAATTAAAAGGCAGATGTACTAATTAAGCAAGGTGTGACAAGAATGAGAAACCTGAAATAAGAGTTGTCCCCACACACAGCGCTTACAATTGTGTTGAGCTTCTGTGAGTCTCAAAAATACAAATTCTCTCTTTGAAAAGCTTGGTCTCACATCCGCATTTGGAGAACATTCATGGACTTTCTAACACATACACGCACCTAGGACACTTGCAGGAAGCATACCACACATAACCACACTGGAAAAGGAATTTACCGCCCCAAATGTATCTTTAGATTTTACACTAATCACCTGTAATTACACCTAAAAAAAAAAAAGGCAGTATTTTGCTTCATTAAGAACAACCAAAACCCCACAGGGTCTTCTACAGCTGAACACAGAATAAAGGAAAACTACTTTTAAAAATCAGAATATTACTTTGGGTTTAGAAGCTGCCACAGGAAGCTTTTTAGACCTTGTGGTGCATGAAAACACTCAGTAAGTTGATCCTATCCAGAATCGGCACACAGCTGAAGTACGTGAAGGCTCCCTAGGCTTTCCCAAAGCAGGAACAGCAGATGCTATTTTTTTTTTTGCCTCCCTCCCAGTTCTGCTGTCACTACTCAGACTACTACAGACAGAAATGAAATTCAAAACTATCAAATGCACTCCTTGTTCACTTCCTTACAAAGAAAAAGCAGGCACTGGAGCTGAGAGAAAGGACCCCTATAAATTCACTGTGCAGAGCAGCAGACACTCCTTACTACCCTCTCATCTCTACAAATACGGTCAAAGGACATAAAGCAAACATGTCCTCTAGAAGTTTGCAGCAGACAGAAGCAGGTTATATACAGACCAGGAGCAAGAATCATCATAGAATCATTATGGCTGGAAAGGACCTCCAGCATCAACAAGTCCAGCAGCCCTCATCCCAACAGCTCCCCAACCCCTAGACCACGGCCTCAAGTGCTCTAGCTACTCATTTTTTAAACACCTCCAGGGATGGTGACTCCACCACCTCCCTGAGCAACCTGTTCCAGTGCCCAACCACTGTCTCAGTAAAGAACTTCCTCCTAAGAGCCAATATAAACCTTTCCTGATGCTTTTCAACTGCCCATCATGCCTTACACCTAAACCCTGAGTTTCTGCTCTCTTTCCGTATTCCAGCACCCCAGTGTTCAGGACTGCTCATTTGCTTTCAGGCTGTTTCTTCTCACACTAAGCACTTAGCTGGGAGAGATTTCTTGGGTAATCAAAACCATTCAGGGCTGCTAATGTAAGCAATGTACATGATCTTGTTCACGAAGTACTTAAGTTAGAAGTCCCTCCACTCCAGTCTTCTTTCCTACTAGAACTTCACTACATCATCAGAAATTTCCCAATATTGTTCCTAAGTTATGACCAATTTTAGACACCTGTGGCTCTATCAGGCCTTATATTAAATACCTTTTCTCAGAAGCTCCATTTCCTCTGGCAAATTTGAGGACCAACAAGGAATCTGTTTACACCACACATAATCAATGTGTCCATGGGAATTCCTTACCATGACACAAACTTCTAAGTGTCCACAGCACGGGCTTTACGGTGACTGAATGGAGGGTTACCTCATATAAAACACTTAAACTCCTGAGTGACAAATAGCTCATATTTGGAAGACCGCTTGTGGAAAATATCCTACATGCCTGTCTCACTCTTGTACCTTTTCACTATGATAGCAACACACTCCAGATACATGCACAAAATACTTATTTCATGGTTTCAGACGCTTTCCTGCAAAGGACCAGCCACAATGGATGTGTTCACAGAATCACAGAACATTAGGGATTGGAAGGGACCTCGGAAGATCGTCCAGTCCAATCCCTTGCCAGAGTAGAACCACCTAGACCAAGTTGCACAAGAACGTATCCAGGCAAGTTTTAAACATCTCCAAAAGGAGGAGACTCCACAACCCCCCTGGGCAGCCCCTTCCAGTGCTCTGTCACCCTCCCTGGGAAGAAGTTCCTTCTCATATTGATGTTGAACCTCATGTGTTCCACCTTACACCCATTGTTCCTTGCCCTATCACTAGATGACATTTAGAAGAGCCTGGCTCCATCCTCCTGACACTCACCCTTCACATATTTATAACCATTAATGAGATCATCTCCCGGTCTCCTTTTCCTGAAAACTGCCTAAGTCTTACTTCAGACCTTGAGATATTAGTAACAAAGTGATGTAATAAGTGAAATTCATAGTAATTTTAACTGTGTTGTCAACTTTTAACAGAAGAAGGCAAAACTGCAATAGTCTTTTACCTATTGGTAAACGGAATTTCTTTTACCTACAGGAAATGGGAATTTCTAACTTAGCCCGAGACTACCAGTTTAAAATTGGCAGACATGCCAAAGATGCCAGATGTTCAAAAAACATCTTCCCCTAAACCTTCAAAGACAGAAATAAATACAATAAAAATCACACAACTACAAGCAATCCCCAAAAATCTTGTCCTACGTGTGAAAACCATATTCTCGCAATCTCTGTACTCACAGAAAACTGTTCATGCTCATTGCCTGAACTCCTCCTCATCAGTTCATTTAAAACCTTTTCATTGTCTTCTGCCTCTTACATTAAACTTAAATTACACTGAAATCTTTAACAACTTCTCCCTGAGCCTCTGGATCACTTGTTAATCCTCGTTGTCCATGAGTTACAACCCCATCCCAATAACCAGCTGTATCTCCCTTCTGTTCATTTGGATGACTGTCTTGTGCTTTTTTCTCTTTCTGTTTGCACCTCCAATCATACAATTTAGAAACAAAAATCCTAATCCACAACCCAATTATGTAAGGATCCTACAAGGGGATGTTCTCTGATGGCCCTACCCACTCCCTAAGAAATCTTTCCAAGCAAATGATGGTCTCCCTTTCATCAAAACCAAGTCTTAGCATCTGACATAACCTCAGATTTCCAGAAGTCAGCTCAAGGTCCAAGTTCTTACCTCCCTCCCCTATCCAAAACCAATTTCATTACCATCCACCCCACACCTAATCAGATCACAAACCCAAAAAAGCTTTCAATGAATTCTCCTCATCTGTAATTTGGAGAAGCCTTGTTCATTTGTACTGTAAAGTCATAGAATCATAGAACAGCAAGGATTGGAGGAGAACTCTTTAAATCATCTAGTCCAAGCCCCCTACCAGAGCAGGTTCTCCTACAAGTACATCACACAGGAACAAGTCTATCACACCGGAACAAGTCCAGGCAAGTTTTGAATGTCTCCAAAGAAGCTGACTCCACATCATCTTTAGACAGCCTGTTCCCCAGTAAACCCCTTAAAGTAAAACAGTTTTTCCTTATGGCCAGTTTTATCTTCTATGTAAAATTTATGCCCATTGCCCCTTGTCCTGTTGCTGGGCACCACTGAGAAGAGGCTGGTCCCACCAACCTGACACTCAGCCTTTAGATACTGATAAGCATTTATGAGATCTTCTCTCAGTCTGCTCCTTTTCAGACTCAACAGATGTTTAAGATCACTGAGCCCAACCACTAACTCTACCAAGCCCACCATTTAACCATGTCCCTAAGCATCACATCCACACGAATTCCAAATACATTCAGGGATGGTGATTCCACTGCCAACCCCCTCCCTGGGCAGCCTGTTCCAAGGCCTGATAACCTTTTCAATAAAGAAGTTTTTCCTGATGTCCAACCTAAACTTCCCCTGGTGCAACTTGAGGCCACTTCCTCTTGTCCTATCATTTGTTTCTTGCAAGAAGAGACCAACACCCACCTCTCTACAACCTCTTGTTGTAGACTGCTTGCATTTCTAATTATTTCTACTATTTCAACATCCTTCTCTGAGCTAGACAACAAAAAAAACCCCCACAGACTAATCCTGGTCACATCTATGCTAAATGTTTCTCCAAAAGGCATTTGATCTGCCAGGTGAACCGTTCCACTGAGAAAAAAGGAAGTGTACATGTTGCAGACATCTCTTTCTCTGAATTGTGGGGATGAGTCTGGGTTTGCTTTCAAAAAAGGTGACATTCTGTGTCACCAGCTGAATCAAGATGTGACTTCAACTGTTCAAGAGCTGCAGTAGGCTCCGTGGCTTAATGGTTAGGCTTTCAAGAAAGCATCTTCACACCTTTTCCTACATTAGGAAGAAGTTTTTACCCAAACCTCAGCTCTATCATGCCACATACAAAGCAACTTGACATTAGCTGCACTACCTGTGCACCAAAATAACTTACACTGATTGACGTGGTCTTATTTCTTTGTACTCTTATCAGTTTCCTCACATTGTGTTTCTAATTGGAGCCAACCCAAACAGATGTATTTGCTTCATCTTACATACAAACAGTGATACTAATAAACAACAACCAAACAAATTTTGAGTAATAAGGCAGCTGCAAGTCAGTGAAAGGTAAGCATCTGTGACCTGTCCATCGTCCCATCTCTTCCTGCATTTTTAACAGCTCTAAACAAGCAGCAGAAGGCTGCTGTAGTACTTGGGACCACTTTGGAGTATGACCAAAGATAGGTGAGGAGATTGGTTCTCCATTTAATTCCAGTTACTTTAAGTCAGTTGAATAACTGTCACTGCACTCTCAGATTGTTGCCTTCCGTTGGCGGACAACCGCTTTCAGAAGGCGTGGCGACCTGGTTCAGGGACGGCGCGGCGACCAACTCCTGGCCGCTCGGTCCATCAGCACGCGGAC
>JAOXOE010033311.1:0-10315 GCA_028565055.1 Phoeniculus purpureus
CTTCTCTGGAGACATTTCAAACCCACCTGGCCATGTTCCTGTGCAACTGGATCTAGGGGATCCTGCTGTGGCAGTGGGATAGGACTGGATGATCTTTGAAGGTCCCTTCCAATCCCTAATGACTGGATCTAGGAGATCCTGCTGTGACAGGGGGATGGGACTGGGTGATCTCTTGAGGTCACTTCCAATCCCTAATGACTGAATCTAGGAGATCCTGCTGTGTCAGGGGGATTGGACTGGGTGATCTTTGGAGGTCCCTTCCAATCCCCAATGACTGGATCTGGGGGATCCTGCTGTGGCAGGGGGATTGGAGTGGATGATCTTCCAAGGTCCCTTTCAACCCCTAGTGCTCTGTGATTCAGTGGAAAGCAGAGTGGTCCTGCTTTCCCAAAAGTAAGAGGGGGCCAGGAAAAGGTGTTGAGGACCCTTCCTCGTTAGACTGAAAAAGCAGCAGCTTTTAGTGTGAAGCTCATTTACTTTGCAGGTTCGGGGTTTTTAATTGATGGGATGGAGAAGAACCTGGTGTTGAAGCCCGTGGCTGCAGAGCGCTCTGTCCTGTTTGCTCTTTGCTGAAGCACCGGGAGCGATTCAGCTCCGGGATACGCTGGGAAGATTTTTATCAGAGGTTAACAGACTAGCTAATGAACTTGGATTGTTATTCAGGGTTGAATAACTTGATTGTTATTCAGGTAGAACGACAGGACAGTTAATGTACTTCATGATGAACTAAGTACTTGGCAGAGTTTTCCTCTGATGAGAAGAAGAGGCAGAAGTCCCCTTAACAAGCTGCTCTCCCTCTGAAGATAAAGGGCCAGGTGAAGAGGAGGGAGGATTCCTGTGGTCTGTTGGAGTTTCTTAACGGGGTGATGTTTAGATTAGCAAAGAGATGTGCAAATATATCACTGGGACCAGCTGCAAGGGGGGAAGCAGGTTATCAAAACCCTTAAACCTCAAGGCCTCTATGAGATGATACAAAGCAGAGCTCTGTCAGTTTTGGAGGGAGGGGAGAGTAGCTTAGAATTTATAGAATAGGGATGAATCAAGTAGATCTGTAAATCAGGAACCCTATAAACTATCCAATCCACTGTAACTGGTGCTCACAAGGTGTTCCTGGTTCTTACCGTTGTAATGAAACCATTCCACTGCTACAGAGGTTTCAGACTGCAGAAAGGGCTTCAGGTAAGGGCTTGTCACATGTGGGGGCTGGGCTAACCCCAAGAGCTCCCTGGCCCTGCTCCCACGCTCAGTCTCAGCTCCCCAGTTCCTGCGAGGGAGTCAGCCCATGCAGCACCCTGGCAGCTCCTACACCTCAGTCAGCTCACGTCATCCCTGAAACCAAGACACAGCCACCCCCAAACTCAACAGGACCCTTTCAGGTGCCGCTTGGAAGTTGTCCTCTTCTTTCTTTGTTTAAAGCACTGTGGCTGGTTTGTTAAACCTCTAACTGAAAACACCAACCGCTTGGTGCTGCCACAAGTGATGGCAGCGGCTGGGAAAGCGACGGGAGCTCCAGCGGCCTCAGCATCGCTCAGCGCTGAGCAGGGAAGCGCTGCCGCGTCCCAGCCTGGCTGTCAGCTCGCCAGAGCTAGCGCAGGCACTCGCCGCTCTCCCTCAGCTGCACCCAGCTCCCTCCGACAGTGCGAAGCCCCAACAGCTACTGCTACCTGCTGTCGTCTCTGCCGCCCCCACAGACAGCGACAGACCTCCCGGAGAGCCCAGCAGACCTGCTAAAAGCAGTCTGTGGCTCCCCAGAGCCCGAGGCAGTCAGGCGTCTGCTGCGGGAAGTGCTGTTCGCCGGAACAGTGCAAGCGTCAGTGGTTTCTGTGCTCGCAACGCACGCGAGAACCACCCCCTCCCGAAGCCGCAAACCCCAGCTCCCAGCTCGACAGCCACTAAAATATTCAGCTTTCGGGGGATGTTGTGGCCGGTCTGAGGACAGACAGACTGAACCGCGAAACAAGAGGTCGCACAGGAGCGAGCGGAGGACTGTGGCGAGGACGAGAGCTGCTCTTAGGGCTATAAAGTAGTCTGTAGCTGCTCCATCCCTAGAGGTGCCCCGTATGCACAGTTCTCTAGCAGGAGAGACCTGCTCTACCCCTAGAGGTGCCCTGCATGCACCGTTCTCTAGCAGGAGAGAGCTGCTCCACCCCTAGAGGTGCCCCGTATGCACAGTTCTCTAGCAGGAGAGAGCTGCTCTACCCCTAGAGGTGCCCCGTATGCACAGTTCTCTAGCAGGAGAGAGCTGCTCTACCCCTAGAGGTGCCCTGCATGCACCGTTCTCTAGCAGGAGAGAGCTGCTCTACCCCTAGAGGTGCCCCGTATGCGCAGTTCTCTAGCAGGAGAGACCTGCTCTATCCCTAGAGGTGCCCAGCGCGCTCTCTCGAACCTTACACACCAAGAAAAGTCCAGAGACAAACGAGGAAGGCAGTGGGAACTCACCACATAAACCCATTTAAAACAGTCGTATTAAAACATAAAAACCTACCTGCAGTGTCCTTCTGAAGAGGAGCCACTAGACCACCACTAGACCATCTGAGAGGCAACTGGATGCTCTGTGCAGTGCGAGAGCGGGAGCAGAGGGGCAGCTCGAAGGGAGAGCCCGACGTGCAGACCCCATCTCGCAGCACAGCTCGTTTGCCCGAGGAGCCCGGCAGACCGGTGCTCACCTCTCACTGGGCTCCCTCTGACGAGCTAATTGAGATGCCCTTTCACCACTCTGAGTGCTGGGCTGTCACATTCTGGGTCTCACAGCGGGGAAGCAGCCCCGCGGCTCTGCACAGCTGCTGCGGGTTTCAGCGTCTGCATTTGCTGCTGAATCTCCTAATTAAACACCAAAGAGCCCCCACCAGCTGCAGGACCAGACCATCCGCCGCGGTTCAGGGCGGTCAAAGCAGGTGCCAAGCGGAGAAGCTGTAATGTGCGTGGGCAGAGCAGGAGGAGCCGCAGAGCCGCTGACCCCCGAGTCTCTGGTTCAAAGCCCCGCGCGTCCGCGGGCGGCCGGCGACAGCGGGTGCGGAGCCGCCTGACTCATCTCTCGCCGCCGAACTTCTGCCGCGATTTTGTGCCGAGTTATATTTGAAAGCTTGTCTGTCTGCCTTGACACCTCGAATCACAACACCAGAGCCGTCTTACGGCGTCACTGCTGAAGATGTCTCTGAAAAACACGGTCGTCCCTGGCTCGGCAGCTTCTCCTTTGCATTGGCAGGGCTCACGGGAGTCAGCCCTAAGCCACAGCACTCAAAACCTGAGGGAGCTTTTAAAGTCAGTTTCTTGGTCTGACAGGAGTAGCCTTGTGGTGGTTCCCTCAGTACTGACCATCCAGCGTGGATTTGCTCTTCCTTAGGCCCTGGGCTGGTTAGTTTTCACAGAATCACTCTGCTTGGAAAAGACCCCCGGGTTCATCAGCTCCAACCATCTACCCTACCCGACAAGGTCACCCCTAAACCAGATCCCCCAACACCTCATCCAAACAATCTTTACACACACCCAAGGATGGCGACTCAACCATCTCCCTGGGCAGCCCATCCCAGTGCCTGACCAACCTTCCTGTGAAAGAATACATGAAATATACAGCCAGTAACCAACATTTGTGATACCACAGGATCACAGAGCATTAGGGATTGGAAGGGACCTCCAGAGATCATCCAGCCCCATCCCCCTGCCACAGCAGGATCCCCTAGATCCAGTCATCAGGGGCTGGAAGGGACATCCAAGGATCACCCAGTTCCATCCCCCTGCCACAGCAGGAGCCCCTAGGTACATTTGCACAGGAACATGGCCAGGCAGGTTTTAAACATCTCCAGAGAAGGAGGCTCCACAACCCCCCTGAGCAGCCCCTCCAGGGCTCTGGCACCCTCACTGGCAAGAAGGTCCTTCTCACACTGATGTGAAACCTCCTCTGCTCCAGCTCCCAGCCGCTGCCCCTTGTCCTATCATTGGGTGCCCCTGAGCAGAGCCTGGCTCCATCCTCCTGACACCCGCCCGTCACATACTGATCAACATTCCCAGTCACTCCCGCACCCCAAACCTGTGCACACAGCCCAAAGCACAAAGTTCCTATTTATGTCACTTCACACAGCTCTTCTCCACATGGGAAACGGTGCTGTGAAACCTGCAAGGGGTGAGGAAAACCCAGTGGGACTGGAGAACTGCTTAGGAAGCAGAGCAGCTTTCTGATTCTCATGGGAATTTCCCTGGTGAAGACGAGAATTCAAGGGCAGAGCTTGCAAGGGGCTCCTGAGCTCTCCAGGCAGCTTTTGAACCTGCGTCTGAGTCAGGCAGCTCCGTCCTCTCAGCGCTGAGCGCTGCCACCACGAGCAGGGGTGAGAAGTTCCTGCAAGTCCCCTTCTCAGCCGTCTTCCTGCCTGCCAGCCCGCTGGAAGCTGAAGCCATGGCTGGAGGTGCAGACACAGTCCTCACGCGTTCTTTGTCAGCAGGGAGAGAAAAATACCCCCTTCTTAAGACGTGCAGCGCCTCTGGAGCTCACGACAGCAGCACGAGGATTTCTTGGGCTTAATGGTGCTTTCGAGAGAGACAAAGGCTGAGGTTTGCTATTTCTGGCTTAATTTCTGCTCTTGCTCTTCACAGACACTTTCTACAGAGCCCTCGGGAAACGTTGGCAGCCCCACTCTCGTTTCTTGCTCCTAACGCTGCCCTTAATTAAATATTGCTTTTCCCCTGCTCAGCTGGGCGCCCTGGGACCCGGGGGTCGCTGGCGAGGGCTGGGGAGTGAGCTCCAGGCTGGTGCCGGGCCCCGAGTCATTGCTCTGCCTCAGAAGGGCTCATTTGTTGGCAACTGGTTGTTAACCGACCTCTTGGGCTTCATCCTGCTGTGGTCCTGCTGTGGTCGGGGATGGGGGGTGTTGGACGGGGAGATCATTCGAGGTCCCTTCCAGTCCCTGATGTTCTGTGATCCTGTGATGTGGCAGCCAAGGCTTCCAGCAGGCAGAGCAAGCAGAGCGCAGACCCGCTTGTGCGGCTTACTAGCACTGGGGGGAATTCCAAGAACACCCCTTGGTTTGTGCCTCGTTTCGTCTTCACTCAAGTGCCTGCTCTTCATCCTGGCGCTAACTGAACGGGGAGGGATACAACAAAGAGATGTGGATTCTCCGCGGGGTGTGTTGGAAGCCAGGAGAGACTGAGTCATGCTTCCCAAACAACAGCAAACAAGCCACGGGCAGGTTGGCCAACAGTCCTTTGTGATCCACAGAGGTGCTCTGACAACAGGTAATCATTGGGGAAACACATCTAATCAGATCATGCTCTGAGTCCTGGCAACCGCCTGCTCAGCCTCTTGCCTGTGTGCCGACTGCGACGGGTTCTGCTTTCAGCAGCTGCCTCCACCTGCTCTCCCAGCCACTGCCGTGACTTCTCCACGCGGTGTTCGCAGAAGCCCAGAACATTGGGGGTGGGAAGGGACCTCGAAAGATCACCCAGTCCCATCCCCCTGCCACAGCAGGATCCCCTAGGTCCTGTCATCAGGGATTGGAAGGGACCTCGAATGATCCTCCATTCCCATTCCTCCACCACAGCAGGATCCCCCAGATCCAGTCACTGGGGGTTGGAAGGGACCTCAGAAGATCCCCTAGATCCTTCCAGACGTAAAAGCATCCAGGAGCCCGCCAGCAGAAATGCATCCTGAAGTCAAGGTCCTTACGGAGTCCCACGGGGCCTCTCCCTTCTCCCCTTTCTCTGAAGCTTTGAAGGGGATGAAAGAGCGATGAAGGTCACTTGTTACTGCCTCGTCCCCTCACTGCGAAGGGGTTTATTTCTTTCTGCTTTTACTGCTCAGAGCCTGCCAGTGCCAGCAGCAGAGACAGTAAAACACTCACGTTCCCCCCACTGTGCTGCAGGGTTTTTAACAGATGGGCAAGAAAGTCATGGGAGCTCTTGATTCATACCCAGGACAGATTTAGGAAGTGAGAGGAAAACACAACCTTCACCTGCCCACCAGCATCTCCTTAAGGACAACCCGCAGCAGGAAGCAACCGAGAGCTGAGAGACAAGTGTGGCTGTGAAGAAGGGAGGTTTTCTGCCCGGGAAAGGAGCCCCCTGCCTGCCTTCGCCCCGGTGCCACCCACAGCTCTCCAGCAGCCCTACTGCCAGCACATCTCCACTCAGAGCAGCAGGGCATGAGGAGGAAGACGAGGCTGAGGGGAGACCTCATCGCTCTCTACAACTATCTGAAAGGACCCTGCAGAGGTGCTGGTGCTGGGCTCTTCTTACAGGTCATCAGCAACAGAAGCAGAGGGAAGGGCTTCAAGCTCCAACAAGGAAAGGTTAGACTGGCCATCAGGAAGAGATTCTTGATGGAGAGAGTGGTCAGGGACTGGGCTGGGCTGCCCAGGGTGGGGGTTGAGTCTCCATCCCTGGATGAGTTTAAAAGTCACTTATATGTAGTGTTAGGAGATCTGTTTTAGGGGTGACCTTGTGGAGTAGAGCTGGTGGTTGGACTGGATGATCCTGGGGGTCTTTTCCAAGCTGGATGACTCTGTGATGCTGTGACAAGCTCCTCTCCTGAGAAGAGGTTAGCCGGCGTGTCCTCCCTGCTCTAATCAGAGCAAAGGCCGGGAGCACCTGCTGAGGGGTGACAAGAGCTGAGGGATCGCTGTGTGCTTGTGAGAGCTGCAGTAAGTAGCCTAGTGCCTGCCATGTGCATGCTGAGGATGTTCAGTAGCAATGGATCGAGCGCCCTTTCAACCTCAGAACTGCTTGGACCATCACCATGAAGATCCCTGGATTTCTCCAGTGCTGACCAGGGCTCTGAGGTCGCAGAAGTGCAGCTAAAACGCCCAGCACGGAAAGCGAACCCCAAGAGCGGCCCCGGAGAGCTCCTGTAGCGGGGCTGCTGGTGGCACGAGGTGCCGCGGAGAGCAGCAGCACTCGCAGGCACCGAGAGCCCGGAAGGATGAGATTCAACCCAAAGTGACAGCAAACACCCAGTAAGTCTGCCTTCCATCTCCATGGCAACTCCCGAGGAAGGAGCGGACAGCGCTTTAAAGCATCAGTCAATTTACCCTCAATACTGCCGCGTGGCAGCCAAAGTAGACAGCGGCAGGAACGAAGCTGCTTCCTGGTGGTTGCTGGGCTCTGCTTTAGGAGTTGCCTCTGCTACCTCTGCACTGACTTTCTCATTAGCATTCAGGCTTCCAGCCCGTCCTCCTCCTGCTCCTTCACAGCGACTGTGACAAGAGGGGAGTGATCAGAGAGTTGGGGATCAAGCATGAAGATCCTGCTGTGGTGGGGCACTGGACTGGATGATCTTCCGAGGTCCCTTCCAATCCCTAATGACTGGATCCAGGGGATCCTGCTGTGGCAGGGGGATGGGACTGGGTGATCTCTCGAGGTCGCCTCCAATCCCTGATGTGCTGTGGTCTAGCACAGTCTGAGCCGCTGCACCTCCTACAATCATCGCTGCAGCAAGCTCTTCACAATGGTAGATCTCTGAACATCGGTGGCTTTGGCCACTGGCATCTTCCTCACACAGAGCACCTGTGCAACAGCCTGTCTGGGATGAGCAGGAGAGCAACGATGCCTCAATGCCCACGGGCTAGGCGCCTGCCTGAGAGGCACTCGGCACCTGCAAACCACAGGCTGCTCTAAAAAGCTTTGGAAAATAGTTTCTAGAGTTATCATGTTCTGCAACTAAGAGAAACCAAGCAGAATCCATCTGATGGGGAGAGATGGAGAGAGCTGGGGCTGTTTAGTCTGAGGAAGAGGAGGCTGAGGGGAGACCTCATCGCTCTCTACAACCATCTGAAAGGACCCTGCAGAGATGCTGGTGCTGGGCTCTTCTCACAGGTTATTAGAGACAGAAGCAGAGGGAAGGGCTTCAGGCTTCACCAGGGGAGGGTCAGACTGGCCACCAGGAAGAAATTCTTCCTGGAGAGAGTGGTCAGGCCCTGGGATGGGCTGCCCAGGGTGGGGTTGAGTCCCCATCCCTGGATGAGTTTAAAAGTCGCTGAGATGTGGTGTTGGGGTACCTGGTTTAGGGGTGACCTTGTAGAGTGGGGGTGATGGTTGGACTCAATGACCCCGGGGGTCTTTTCCAACCTGAGTGGTTCTGTGGTTGCATATGATGTGTGAAACAGGGGCTCCCAGGGAGAAAAGAGCCAACGTGTATCCTCCTGCTCTCGACCCTTTGGACTCGGGGAGCGCAAGGCTGAAAGAGCCGGTTTCCCGCGCTGCATCCCACACGGACCGGGACTCAGGAGCCATCTCCTGACGGAGCCGTGCTACATTCGCGGGGTTTTGCTGTGCAGACGGCTCTGCTGGCTGGAGTGAAAGTGAAGATGACAGGACTGTGGCCTCCAGAGAGAGGAGGTCACATGGTGAGGCTGGATGCTGCATGACCCCCACTGAGGACAAGGCTGGAGCTGGTCCTGGCAAGGGCTGCACCTCCCTTTCACGACCGGCCGGGCTGCAGAGAAGGTGGATGGCAGGAGCAGGTAAAAGGAGTCTGAAGACACCCTCTTCTCCTTTTCTCCTTCTGTACTGAATCCCTCTGGGGGCTTCTGAAGGCTGCAAAGGCGCTGCTGTCCAGCACCTCACACCCAGTTTTCCAGAAGAAGGAGGTCCTTTGGCTACCATCAAACTGAGGGCTAAGGGCAGCACTGGGAAACCAGTGGCAGAAGGTTTGGGCTGATGGCCTTGCGCAGCCCAGAGGCAAGTAGGGGGCTCCCACAAGTGTGGTTCACTGTCTCTACTTGCACTGGACCCCTGGGGTACAACGGGACCACTGGCCGTGTGCAGCATAGTGGCAGCCCTGCTACTCGCAACGTTAGTCCTCCCAACCAAACCCCCCCGTGACTGCTCATGACAAACCGGCACCTATCACCGTCTCAGTCCCAGGGGACTTCCTAGCCCTGGGAGTGTCCGATGTCTCACATGCCCCAGCTAACCCAAAGCGGACCGCTGGCACACACTTCTCCCCCACACCCTCACCCTCCGACCCCACCGACCCCCATCCTCCCTGGCGCTGAGCCGCGGGCAAAAGCTTCTTCTAAACCCCAGGAGACCTAGCAGAGCTAGGTGAGGAGGCTGCGGCTTTTCCAGGCAGAGGGGCTCTGTGCTTGGCAGACTGGGAGGCGGGGAAGTGCCGACGCTCGGAATCGGGCAGAGGTTCGGTGTTAGCCGTGGCCAGCGTGGGATGAGCTCCAAGTGCCCAGAGAGCTCCCCTGCCTTTGGCCACAGCAAGGACTGGCACAGAGCAGCTGCAAAACACCCTCCTCCCTGCGCGCCAGAGCCCGGAAACAGAGAGCCACGCGCGGCCCTCTTGAGTCCTGTGTCCTGGACACCCATTTCCTGAAGAGGTGGAACTGAGGGCTGTTAAGGTTGGAGTTAGGGCTCTCTGAAAGGACCCTGCAGAGATGCTGGTGCTGGGCTCTGCTCACAGGTCATCAGCGACAGAAGCAGAGGGAAGGGCTTCCAGCTCCACCAGGGGAGGGTCAGACTGGCCATCAGGAAGAGATTCTTCCTGGAGAGAGTGGTCAGGGACTGGGCTGGGCTGCCCAGGGTGGGGGTTGAGTCCCCATCCTTGGATGTGTTGAAAAGTCGCTGAGATGTGGGGCTGGGGGCCCTGGTTTGGGGGTGACCTTGCAGAGTGGGGCTGGTGGTCCCGGGGGTCTTTCCCAGCCTGAGCGGTTCTGTGATCCCGTGAAAGCGTTGGGCTGCACAGAGGACCCGTCCTGGAGAATTCTCAGGCTCTGTCTTCTCCGGGCGGCACCAACGGGCTGCTCCCCTGGCGCCTGGGCAGCTCGCGGCGCTCCGGCTGGTCAGCAGAGCATGGAGCACGGGCCCTGCTGCGTGGGGGAACCGTCACTCCCCAGGTTTCAGGCAGAGCTGCTGCTGCTGCGCTCTGTAACCAGAGTCACGCCTGGCTCCTCTCCCCAAGAACACAGGAACGCTTCACCGCAAGCTGAATGGAGATGCTAATGGAAAGGGCAAAGAGAGCTGACGCAGCCAGGCTGCCAATGCCAGGAGGGCTCAGTTCAGTCTCCTGCCGCTCCCTGCCCAGCAAATGCTGACACAGGAACAGGATCTGTCATGCAGGGACTGCACCGCAATTGCCACTCGTCGTCATTGCTTTTTCTCAAGTCACAGCGTCAAGAAGCAGCCTGTCAGGGCCAGATGTCCCGTCTGAACACTCCAGTCAGACTCGTGACAGTTGTTGCTACACAAGTGAGCCAGTGAGCACCGAACCATCCCCTGGTCCTGGCTGCAGATTTGAAGGACCAGTTGCCAGGCTCTGCTCAGGGGCACCCAGTGACAGGACAAGGGGCAGCAGGTGTGAGCTGGAGCAGAGGAGGTTCCACAT
>JAOXOE010033312.1:0-10315 GCA_028565055.1 Phoeniculus purpureus
ATTTTTCTCAGAATATGTGATGGCATTTGTGACACAGTTTCTAGTTTGTGTGCACTAACTTGCTTAACCTTTTCTTCCTCCTGTATACAGTTGTAGAGTTAATAAACCCTTTCCATTTTCCCTAAGCTATCCACTGTCTGGCAAATTCTATCCAAGATCTCCTAGAGACCTAACTGCTTTGTTTTCTTTTCTTTATCTTTAATTGTGGTCTTGAACCCACCACACCAAAGAAGGAAAAAGCTCAAGAACGAGTGACGGACAACAGGAGCATATCTTGGTAGGGAATGACAGAAATTGGTATGAGAGACAGTGTTCATCTTTTCATCAGGAAACTTATGCACTTAGCTCCTGTTAAAGGACATATGTGGGCAGGAATGGATTTCCACAAACTAGGAGGGTCCTCTCTCTCCATCTTGCACAGCCTGTATAAGCCATTCCCCTGCGCCCGAGTTTCATGTACCATCAAAACCGGCAGAATTAATGAAGACTAGAGTGAAAAAAACGTGTCATTTACAGTGGTTCCTTCCCCATCGCCGGTCTCCAATAGGTAATGTGGGCTTTGTGGCTATAAGCAGCAGCAGATTTTAACCTAAGATGAGAACGGCTAGGCAGAATGGCCATGTCTGATCATGTATCTCTGCCCACAGGCAGCCAATAAAAGAGGCACACAGCTCCGGATAATGATCTTAGGAAAGCTCTTGGTTATGCATACTAACTTGTTCTTTTAATAATAGTGACAATACCTGCACTTCTTGTAATGAGTTCAGCCTTCAGGACATTTAATGGCAGAGTTCCAGAAAGCCGGATTAGCTGGCTGAGAAGACATGAGCACTTTAGGAAAAAGCAGGTCTCATCTGGGAGGCACCTGGCTTCAAGTAAGCTCTTAGGCCAAGGTAGTGACTCAAATGCTACCAACATTCCCAGGAAGGAAGGGAGAAAAAAAAAGATATTACAAGAAGGTGAAGAAAGCCTTTGATGCTCAGTTTATTGGGAGGCATAACGTGATATGTGAGAGGTCTAGCCAGCATCATCAGGAACTAGAGGAGATTGCCAAGTCCTTCAGAAGAGTAGCATGGAGCTGTTCAAGACCTTCCAGGGAATTTATAAGAGGAAGCATCACTGCAAGCCTAAGAGACAGGAAATACAGGTCTACTCCTTCCAGCTTGAACCCACACTGACTTTGGTAAAGAACAAAAATGCTACAGGACTACAAAAGCAGGAAGATTTGGAGGGTAGGGTGTGCAGAGGAGGAAGAAGCAAGTGGGTTGATCCAGCTCAAGGTAACTTCCAGACAGGGACAAGAGACACAAAAAAACCCCTTTCACAGACAAGGAAAGAAACAACAGATAACATTTGGAATACGCTTATGAATTCAGGCCCTGCATTTTCATACCAAAACAAGGTTGCAGGAGGCCAAAAGGAAAATGAGCTCAAGAGAGTTCTGTTCAACAAGCAAGGAGATAATTAAGAGAAGCTGCATTTGACACAAAAAGCCACTGAGGTGTGCAGAGTCAGAGTAAACCTTCTCACCACAGAGACCTTAAGACACAGGATTTCAGGTACTCAAAGACAATTACAGCTTTGATTGCCAGGCAGTCCCATCACAGACAGGCAAGAATCCTACAACCCACAACCCCCAAGCTGGCTAGCTTTCAGAAAACACTACCAGCTAGGGCATGGCTGTGTTGTTTTTTTTCCTGTCAGATGTCTTTTTGTTGTCAGCAGCTCCATGCTGTGTACCACTTGCTGGCTGCTCATTTTCAGTGCATATTGAGAGCTTGGCCTGGGGTATTTTGCCCACAAAGCTTTTCTTAGGAGACAATAATCACACTATGAGAACAATAGAGGGGACAGAAGATGCACGTCTGAGTACGATGAAGGCGCTAGATGCTCAGATGTAATGAGTGCCCTGTAATTTTTGATGGTTAAGCGTGAATAAATGCTGACACAGGAAATGGAGTTAGACCTGCTTGCAGTCAGAGACAGGGACTTTTACACTCTGATTCTTCAATGTATTTTACAGAATCACACAATCGCAGTATATCTTTGGTTGGAAGACATCCTTAAGATCAAGTCGAACCTTCAGCTCAGCTCTTCTAGGTCACCACTTTAAATACCTCCAGAGATGGTGACTCCACCATTGCCCTGGGCAGATTATTCTAATGTTTGAGAGTCCTTTTGGTAAGGAAATTCTTAATATCCAGCCAAAACTTCCCCTGGCACAGTTTGCAACCATGTGAGAGGATGAGATAAATCATGTTCTTCCTCTCCCATGGATACACAGGGAGCCTGGTACTCTGCTAGGCATCTAACCTTAGAGAAACACATCACTAGCATCTAACTTTGCAAGCCTACAGTTACCTAGTCCAAGGCACAACTAACCCAATGATAAAAACTTCTCATGAAATGCCAGCAGTGATACAGGCCCTAGCTAAGACTGATATATCTGTGAAGATGCTGTGTTTGCTGCAAGTGCAGGACCACTCCCATCACAGAAGGAGCCTTGGCCTTTGCTCAAGAGCCCAAGTGGTTTCTTCCCAAGACCCAGCATGGCCCCAGCAAATAAGCAGCTGTGTAAAGCAGAGGGTTCCTCCTCCCCACCCATGCAGCCAGATGGACACGCAGGGCCACCACAACCTTCAGTGAAAGAATTTGAAAACAAAAAGTTATCATTTCTTCCATGAGAAGGGTAAGTTCATCTATCCCATCACTTAAGGCAGACAAGGACACAATGGTTCCACTTGCAGAAAGCTGTTAGTTTTGTATGTGTGTGAGGACGTGGGCTGACCATGTAAAGGTCTTACAGAGCTGGACAAGAATAATTTCCCTCTTGCGTAAGTTTTTTTTTTTTACATCTTCTGTGCAGACTTGGTAGCCTGGGCAGTGGCCACAAGCAAATAAGAGAGTCCAGTCAGGACCTAGGGAGTTCCATGGAGATCCATTGTTGCCATGTGGATATATTACCAGTAGGCAAGGATGGGAGCAGGCACAGCCTTTAAGGAGGAGCGTTACAAGCTAAGCATCTTTGTATAAAGGTATCCATGGAGATTCTCCACAAATGGAACACCCCAGCCAAGACTTGGCCATGTGCCACCCTGATTTATTGCATCACAGCTCCCCTTTGATTTACACTTGCACAGGGGCTTACATGTGACAGGAATACATTGTAGATGTTCTATTTCTTCTCCTAGATCATTCAGATAAAAGTCACAGCCCCATGTTCTACTGTAATCACAACAGACATCCACAGAACTGAGGCCAGCTGAGGCTGTTCATTCAGGATGTGTTTAGGGAGGGTATTTTCTTGTTTTGCAACCACCATATCTAGATGCTTACTTTTGAAAAGCCCCCTGAGATTTCATTAAATCACCAGAGTCCAAGCCTGGCACTTTAACAAAATCCTACGCAAAGCTGGGAAACTTACCTCGACAACTTTCATTGGTCTCTGGGGCTACTGCTGGCTGTAAGATCTCAGTTGCAGTCTCTATCTTCTACCCAAAATAAATTATGGAAGTAAGCATCTTGCAGAATAAACAGTGACCAAATGAGGCTGTTAACAACCTATACTTCTCACACTACTTCATTTCTCTGCCCCATCACCTCTCAGCTGTTGGCTTCTGTAAGCACTCTTTAGAGGCACCTCACCCACAGCATATGGATTATGAGCACAAATACATCACAAGAAATTCAAACCGGCCCCACAAACCAGCTCCATTTCCAAAGGGACTGGAGAATATGGCAGAGATATAAATAATAGCTGATGTTAAACCCCAGATGCATCACTTCACAAAGGCCTAGGGACTGGTGTTCAGAGCAGAGGAATTAGGGAGTTTAGCTTGGAAGCAAGAAAACAGCACCAGACAGTCTGAATAAGTACATACAGCTGGACCACAGATGAAGTGTTATCAGTAGAGCCAGAGAAGATAATTCAACCTCTCTGTCTGTCTGTTTTCCTTCTTGTAGCTCAAGGAAAGAAAAATTGCCAATTCATTAGCTCTATCAATAAAATTCACTTCCCACTTTGTTCCTCAAGACTTGATAGTGTAGGATATAACAAATCATCCTGTGCCCTAAGGAGGGGCTCAAGACCAAGCAGAAGGAGATGTGGAAGAGCAGACCTTGCACTGGTTCACCATAAGAAAGAGATGTTGCTGAAACTGATTGTGGGATACCTGGGAGATAGCAATGGGACTGGTGTACTCACTGAAGAGCCTGTACGTGGCAAGACTGAACAGGGGATTGCACAATGGGTCTGGGAGTTTGGAGTTCTCATATTCAAGCAGCTTTTCTTTTTCCAAAAGGCTTCCAGCATTGGAGACATACCAGTAACATACTGCAGCAGCACAACACTGAGGACTGCATCCTTTCAGAAAAGCAGGGAAAACAGAGTGCCAGTGGGACTGGCTACTTCCCTAGCATTGGGAGTCCCATTTAAAGAGATCTCCTCATCCATCCCTTGTAGGACCAGACACACTGTGAAACACAGGGGGATGCACACTGTGAAATTTGGAGCCTGATGTAGGAATAGAGTTACGGGGACCCAAAGGCTATTACAATGGCCAGGTACAAAATGCATTGCATCTTGCAAAGTCCTGCAAGGGTCTGGTAACCAGTATCTCCCACCTCTTCTCCATTTTTCAGTGAAACAGACAGACACAGATTCTTCCCTCCATCCTATCTTCACCTTGCATCTTCCCCTACCATGGGATCCCCCTTATCTGTGCCTGACACAGCTGATTGCATATTCTGGGATCTGTTGTGGGGATCCACAAAGCAGATGCCTTCTCCAAGGTTGTGCTGTTGCAAAGCAAGCCCTGCTCTGGCTCAGGATCACTATCTGTCTGTTAAGTGTCTTTTCTGTCAAGCCCATCTATTGCCTTCACAAGTCTAGGACACAGTGGCATTTTCAGGTGCTTGAGAAGGATCTGTATCAGTCTTACTGAGACCACAACATACTCTTGGAAAACTCTTGCTCTTTGAACTTAAGGCCTCAAGTTGTGCCAGGGGAGGTTTAGATTAGACATTAGGAAAAATTTCTTCACTGCAAGAGTGATGAGGTAGTGGAATAGGCTGTCCAAGGAGAAGGTGGAGTAGATGTGGCTCTAGGGAACATGATTTAGTGGGCATGGTGGGCTCAGGTTGATGGTTGGACTGGATGATCTTGTAGATGTTTTTCAACCTTAATGACTCTATGATTCTATAAAGATTCATATTTCTTTTTTTTTTTTTGAGGTTGGGGGAGGCTGCAAAATGCAAGGAAAGAGAAGAAAATTAGAAAATTTCAAAGTTTCTGTGAAGTCCAAGAGTGGGAAAATGTGCTCAGTCGAAACAGCACAAGCACCACATGAGTGTGTCCCTTGAGCACTATGGGAGAAGAAAACAAAAGCTGACACACCATCTCTTCCATCAAGATCCAGTGCACCATCTCTCTAGTGCCAACAGTGAATGCAAAATCCAGTTTTCCTCCCCAAAGTATCCTAATAGATGCACAGAAGTGTGAGCACATTACTGGGAGAGTGAAGAACAGTGGCTCTGTGTGTGCAGGCAGTGAGGTAGTCTTGTGGGACTGGGGGAAGGAGGCAGTGGGCTGGGATCAGTGCCTCCCAGGTGGGCACTGGAGGGAAGCAGAGGTCAGCAAAGCTGGCACAGGAGCTGCAGAGAGACGCATCCCCCAAGGCAACACACAACAACCTAGACATTGTTCAAGTTTCCCAGTTCTCAGACAAAAGCAGAACTATAGCACTTGCTGAGAGCTGTTATTTAAACAAGCCAGTTGTTAATAAATGGAGCCTTTTAGTCTTAATTGGTGGAGAACCACAAGCCTGTAAATCTCCCAGAGCTGTTCAATTATAGATACTGCCCCAGAACTGCAGGGAATGGCTAAGTTGCTTTGTGAGTTGCCACAGAACTGTTCTTGCCCATTACTGCGCACAGCTCTGACACTGCTCTGGCATGTGAAAGTTGCCATGATGTGGACCTTTATGTATCCTCCAGAGGCAAATTCAATTATAGTCATCCAGAGGCTCTGGCCTTTGAAGGAGAAGGGCTTTTGGTGCAGATGTTTGCACCTGTCCTTCACCCTTCCCATTGCTGGCTTCTGTTCCTCTGTGTAGCCGTGAACGCAAAGCACACAGACAGAGACTACTGTCAGAAGTGTGAGCGAATCCTTCCTACCCTGCCTTGCATCAGATGAGCAGCCATGGCTAGTTAAGGAGGTTCACCTAAGAGGCACCAGCATTCCCTTAAACTGCTGTAATCTCTCTGTTTCCACCATTTGGAGTTTAATCAATTGAAACATCCCGAGTGTTTCATTTTGAAAGCGCCCAAGGGACAGCTACCCTTTGGGTATGAGAAAACCAAGTACCCTGCCCTGGGTGTAGCTCCTGTGCTCCAAGGCAGGAGCCTGGAAGTCCAGGTGAGCAGCAACATAGCAGCTGGTAACAGTTTTCTTGTTCTGCCCAACAAACGTGCCAAAATCCCATTTTATTTAACCAATTACAATCCTGCCAAACAACAAAAGCCTCATGAATCAGCATTTTCTAAGAGAAACACTCAAAAAAACTCTTCAAGCCCCAAAGCCTTGCCTGCCCTGGGAGATCCTACAACACAGTCAAAGCCTCAGGGGTAGAAATCATCTCATGGTTCTCAATCCATGACTTGGACCCTTCTCTTTCTCCATAAGGATTTAAGTCTCTTGTGGTACATCTGTGCACCTGCATTTTCAGAGCTGCCAGTTGTAACCCCTGAAACTAAATGAAAGAACAGAGGGAAGAGGGAGCTCTGAGGTGGCACTACGGGGTCTAGGCTGCCTCTCTACAGCCTACCTGTTCTGTTGCCAGTGTCTCAAAAGGACTTTAACTGCTGCTCCTGAGGACACCCAGATTCTAATAAGCAGAATGGAGAAGAAAATGCTATATATTCATGCTTGGTTGCACATTTTCGTACTCAAAAGTAAGTCATGCTCTGAGTGGGTGCTGAAATCCCTCCTTCAGAGCGATTTTTTATGTCTCGCCCTACTCACAAGATGTCTCAAGGTAAAGTCATGCTGGCAGGACACATCATACGAGCCACTGCATTGGTCTTGCAGGTCATAGCTGCTCCACGCATGGAGGGCAGAGGGATCCACAGCTGCTGGTCACCTCCTTTCCTGCTCCTCGCAGCTCACCTCTGAAACATGTTCAAATGGCACATGGGCACACAATGACCTAGGATCTCTTCAGGATAACTCTCCTGCCACAGGTAATAGCTGGTGTTAGAGGCTTAATCAGACTTAATCAGTTGCAAAAATCTGCCCTGAATCTTGCATGTGTTCATGCCAGGGCCTTCATATTATTCTCCACATGCAATCTGCACACCACAACATGCTCTGACTGGTACAGCAGCAGGATATGCTAAATGTTATCCTCCCATTCTCTATGGTTTACCTCTTAGCTTCTGCTGTGATGTGATGTTCCAGTTCCCCCTGTGTTTGTGGGCAATGAGAATACCAGGCTGGTGAACACAGCGGTGTGTCTCCTCCTATCAGTATGTTGCCTCCAGCACAGCATCCCTCAAGTTGGACTTCTTCTCTCCTGATTCTTCCTAACCAGTAACTGGACAGTCCTGAGGAATGAAAAAAACCCCACATAAAAACCAAAATACAGAAGCCCTCTGGAACAAATGACAGAATCACAGAACATTATGGATTGGAAGGGACCCCTAAAGATCATTCAGTCCAATCCCCCTGCCACAGCAGGATCACTTAGATCAAGTTGCAGAGGAACACATCCAGGCGGGTTTTAAACATCTCTAGAGAAGGAGACTCCACCTTGTTCCATGCCAGATAAATCTTTCAGTGAAGAAATTTTCCTAATCTCCAGTCTAAACCTCCCCTGACATAAGTTGAGCCCATTTCCTCTCATCCTATCAATACCTGGGAGAAGAAAGTAAGACCCACCTCACAACCTCATTTCAGGTAGTTGTGGAGGGTGATAAGGTCTCCCCTGAGTCTCCTTTTCACCAGGCTAAAAAACTCCAGTTCCTTTAGCCATTCCTCCTAGGACTTGTACTGTAGACACTTCACCAGCTTACATTTTGTTTTTAATGAAGAAGCTGCTTTGAAGCAATTGTGCCAGAAGACTCTGTGCTGTAGTTCCTTGCCCTTGGGCTGTTACCTTACCAACCTCCAGAGAAAGCAGAAGCATTGGGCTAGAGCTCAGGAGGAGACTTTGGATGCTGTAGAAGGCAGGAGGCTAGGGCCTAAGATATGAACCTGCCTTACGTGGCTCCCCCACAACTTAGATGCTGGAGAATTTGCCTTATTTGCCTTATACCTGTGGCAGCCTCACAGACTGGGTTTAACAGGTGAAGTAAAGGCTGGCTTTCCAGGTGTGTCACTGAGAGAGGGCTGCAAAATCCATTGGCTCTTCTAAAAGCAAGAAGTCATGCATGTAAGAGCATGGTTTCCAGAAGTCAAGAGGATGTCCCTCCTCAAAACCCTTTTGTTCAGAGAAGGCTGTCAGTGGGGACAGACGGTACAGGAACTGCTGCAGCAGAAGGCTGGTGACACCACAGTGAGTTGGTTAAGGAACATCTAGCATTGGGGTGGACAGGTACAAGCTCCAGAAGCCATTTCATCTATCCACTGCATCCACTTTGCTGTTCACAGCTCTCCACAGGTGGCTCATGCTGTCTGGGATTCTTACTGCCTGCCATACCAGCGCTCACTTTCCTGCCAAAAGACCATACATGTCCTCTGCTTTTTAGCCTTTGAGCTCTTTTTGTGTGTTGGATTGGGGGAGTGCAGGGGCTTGTCTTTTTTTTGCAGTCTTCAGCACAACAGGACATCTCCCTGCAAGGCGCACTGACCTGCTCAGCAAGACCATCCCTGTTCTATACAGGGATGAGGCAACCGTTGTAGAAGAACTTCAGGAGCCCTTGTGTTCCTGCAATCAGTCCAGCCTGAATAAGAGCCCCTGCAGGCCTGCACCACCTCCTCCAGCAACGAACCAGTATTCTCATGTGCCTGCTTGTACAACAACAGAAAGATGCAAATCATCTAGAGACTTGGTCTTTCAGAGGCTGCATTGGTTTTACACCCCCTGGTTAGGGTTCACCTACACTGGTGCTCTGAGTCTGGCACGGTTCACACTTCTGCTGATAGCAGAGAGTGCTGTAACACAGCGCAGCATCCATGCACCAGACTTGTCCACAACTACCGCAGTGTGCAGAGCTGCAAACAGCAGAGATGCCCTCAATACTTTACATCTTTGAAATCAACCAGCCGCCGAGTTCTGTGTCATATCACAGCTCCAGCAGCTTTTTGTGCAAGCAGCTAATTAGATCCTGTCTTCATCTTCTCCAAGTTCTGCAGCCAGCTGTAGAGGCTGCAGCTCACAAACTGCCCTAAGGGGTGTCAGAGAGAGGACAGACACTCTCTGTGAGGGGAAATGTAGAACCACACATATGCTCAGAAGCTGGGAAGGTCACACAATAGGTGAGGCCAGGAAAGATCTGGGCTTTTAGATGGTTTGAACTCTGTGGGTGGTGATTTGGCAGCTATGTGTGTCAGCTGGTTGCAGAGGCAGGTCAGAGCCTCTGAGGTTATAGTGGTAAGCATCAGTGAGATGAAAAGTGAAAGAGTTTTTGTGTGCACTTGGGCAGCTCCAGATGTTGTAAGATACAGGGAGGAGAGAAAGAAAGTGTAGAGACTCTTCTCAACACAGCCAGTTGCTCACTGTGCTCCATGAGAGATTCTCCATATGTAGACAGCATTAGAGAGGCAGGTCACCGTCTTCTGCTTTTGTCACAAACATTCATTCCCTTGAGGAAAGGAGATTTGTAATGCTTCTGTGCCTCCAACATCGGAGTTCTGGTTTTGGTGACTGGAACATGCTTGAGGTACTCAGTAGGCATGTCAGTGACACAAGACCTTGGACTGTGGGTAGCTCATGAAGTATTCAGCAAGGGGTCTGTAGGGGCTGTCAAGACAGGAAACTGATCCCTGGTGCTGCTAATGGGGGTTTTACATATCAGTATTTCCACTGGGTACCATTTCAAAGAATTCAGACACTGACAAAGAGGACCCGTCATCATTGCAGTGCCACATAAAGGAAAGGTCATCTAAATGGCTTCACCAAGGGCAAATCCTTGGTGGTTGGTCACAACCTTAATGGATGAGGGGTGAGCAGCTGATGTTATTTACCTGGACCCGAGCAAAGCCTTTGATACTGTCCTGCACCACATTCGGGTCTCCAAGTTGGTGAAACATGGGTTTGATGGGTGGACCACTAGATGGGTAAAGAACTGGCTTGATGGCCGCACCCAAAGAGTGGCT
>JAOXOE010033314.1:0-10314 GCA_028565055.1 Phoeniculus purpureus
ATAGACATTAATGAGGTCACCCCTCAGTCTCCTCTTCTCCAAGCTAAAGAGACACAGCTCCCTCAGCCTCTCCTCATAAGGGAGGTGTTCCACTTCCAGCATAGAGCAACAAGGATGATGAAGGAATCTCTCCAGCAGCTCTGTGTCATCCTTGAACTAAGGGGCCCAGAACTGGACTCTATACTCCAGATATTGTCTCACTAGGGCAGAGTAGAGGGGGAGAATAATATTAAGATAGTTTTGCTGTTCATAATATACTTTATTATCTCCATTTAGAAGATCATATAATCCAAGCATAGGCTGTGATGTGTTCTGTGTTTCTAGCTAAAATGCATGAGGTCTGACACAGCCATTTGCAGTCTGTGCAGCATCCCATAACCCTATCTACCCAATTTATGCTAAGAGAAAAGAGTTTTACATTAAAACATTAAATGTCTCTAGTTCTTCAGGCATGGTGTTGCTTACACAAATCCCTGAAGACACAGTCTCAACAACAGCACATCCAGAAGCAGCATCTTCTACAATAAAAACTCACCCCAAACACCCTTTAGAAACCAGGTTTTAATGTTTCTTTCCAACTTTCAGGTAAGCCAGGTTCTGATTGCAACAGACCACGTTAGGAGATTCTTTACCAAGAGTAATTCAGTTCCAGGCACTGAGCTGAATTTGGGCATGCGCTTGGTTAAAAATTAATTATTCATTTCTAAGTAAGAAAAACAACAATCTGGATATATGAGATGCTTGAGAGATAGAAAGGTAGAATGAGAGAGATTTCTCCTCCCTCACCCAGACTAGACAGATACTAGGTTATGGGTCTGTATTTATTAGCAAATTCACACACAATCCAACACCCTGGGAAAGACTTAGAATACTTAGGAATCCACAGCCTGGTTACAAGATTAAGTGATCTTTACACCTCGATTTATGACAAAAAGGAATCAATCCTTCTTCACGCTGATTTTTATACATCAAGCTCCAAACAGTAAACTTTCTAATTAACTGGGGTTTTTTTTAAAATGCAAAACAAACACTGTATTTATTCTGGAATGCTACTGCACCTTTCGTAACAGTATCTTGTAGCCAAATGTCATTTCTAGACTACAGGTGCAGAGACAAAACTCCAGCAAGTTGCTCTAAACAAAGAGAGACATCATATCCTCTATTACTCCTAAGAGAGAAGTCTGAACAAGCCCTTACACCCTGTGGGAATCCTGCCTGACTAGCACAGATAAATATAAAAATCACATAGCGCCTGAGGTTACTAACAGTGTGCAACTGCTGCTTGGAAAGCCTCAGATACGCAGAACACTGACCGTTACTGCTTGCTTTATTTTCCTCATATGCCATCTGTGAAGCAAGATAAAACAGTACCAGGCAAAAAGAGGTGATGTCTTAAGGACGGGTTAAATCAAAACATGCCACGAAAACACCAGTTTCACAAATGTATTTTTAGTATAATCCTAAGGATATAATTTTATCTTGCTCCCACACTGTACCTTCTTATCTAGTCCCACAGCCTGTGTTATAATTCAGGGCAAACATCCCCAACTGCTGCATTCTGCTGTTGCAAAGAAAAGCCAGGGCTATTTACTGGCTTTTAAGCACCACATTGAAAGAGAACTGAAGTGCTTGTATGAAAAATGTTACAAAATACTCAGACCATGTCATTTTTATTCCAAATAGGAGATAATCACGGCAAAGAACTGTAAATCGAGAGTAGGAGGACCAAATCCAAGCACAGCACGTTAAGTGATGCAGTGAGTTGTACATGTTTGGGGTTGTTTTTTTTTTTAAATGGAGAAAGCCAATGTCGCAGCCCTCAGACTAGCAATTATGAAAGTGTGATCTATGTGCAACCCTACAGCAACAGCCAGTTCCAAGTGGAGTGAAGGGCACTATGTATCTCTAAGTCAGTATTTTTTTGAGTCAGTATTCTGGGTGACAGTAGAGGAGTCTCACAGAACATTAACATCTTGAGGATTTATTGGGTTGGATGGCAGCTCCATTCCCTTTTCTATATGAGCCAACCTCTACAGAACACATTTAGTGTTTGGACTGAAACCACACTTAGGTTTTCCTTTGGTAGCCTAGTTTCCAGAAGTGTTTACAGAATTGGGTTTTAGGATAAACGGTTTGTGTGAAGTCTTTTGCACTGTAAATATTTCAGAGTTATGTTGCAAGTGTGGTTAATGGCAAATCCAGGAAACAAATCTCCATAGAAAAAGGCATAAATAACACTCTCCTCCACCACTTATTTTTAGCCAAACATGGGGACTCTGGCTATTTCCACAGTTCTCTTGTCTTAGTGCAGGAAGTCCTCACCATAGATTAAATAAATATTTGACAATGAGTTGCCGCAATGCACAATCTTAGGGTTAAAACTTTAGAGGAGGAATAACATGTTGGCAGCCGAGGATTCACTGTTACAAGTGACAGCTACAGGGCCACAATCCTCCAGGAAAAGCCTAAAGTTTCTCTCATTACCTGTACAAGTCCCATTGCTCTGGAGTGAACTGATGGGACCATTGCACTTTTATGGCTGATTAAGGGTAAAACAATGTGTCCCACTTAAAACATTAAACCCAAAAAAAGCAATTAATAATTGCATGCATGGATTAAAAATTACTGGTGCGTCTGGAGATCAAAGAAGATGGAAACAGCAATGTAACTTCAAAGTGTTTTCTAACTGCTCAAGTTTTTTCAAGGACATTTCCTTTCTCTTCTAATCCCTGATCAAATGTGTGCCAGAAACTCCATCACTGAACATGGAAAAACCATTTGATGCAGGTCCCTGTACACACAAGTCAGTGCACACAGACACCTCTGAGAAATTTCTCAGTTTTATCTTCTCCCAGAACCAGCAGGGCCAGTCCCACACAAGATAACTTATCAGATAAAGCGTAGCAATGGGATTACTTGCAATATTTATGTCTGGAAGCAGTTTTAGGCAGAACAGAGGCTACTCTCATTTCTAAGCGCTGGGATGGTGCCAGTGTAGCAGGTGTGTATGTTCACCAAAAGAGGCAGCTCTGGACCAAACAGCTGTAACTGCAAAAGCAAGGCTGTCATTCTGCAAAGTAGACTTGACTGCCTTGGTCTCCACACAGTTCACTTCAAATGGGTGAAGGAATTCTTAGAAACAACACTGTCCTAATTTTTGCTCAGGTAGACTTATCTAAGGGATGCAGATATGTTATCCTTCCTGAATGAAACATTATTAGTAATTTGCTGGTGCTGAGAAACGCAAACATATTTGAACAGCAAAAACATGCAAAGGTTTACTGATCTTCAAAGATTTTTCTTTCTCCACAACAGAGTTTGCTTCTAGCGGCAGTGCTCAAAGCTCCACCCAGACCAATGCAGTCCCTTGGTTCTTCCTAAAAATACACATGCAGCTCAGCAAATCTGCTGTCCCAAGTTTGCCCTCAAAGGTTATACACATAGTAGGACAAATGCGAATCTGTCTGCTGAGACTGAGCTCTATCCCAAGTTAACTATCCTCCCTGGAGCGGTATATGGGTAGCTGCAGCCCAGACCCACTACCGTATTTGGGACAATCAGGCAGGGCTGCTGACTAAGCCCTGCCCTGCCCGGCACTCTGACACCTTGTGTGGGCTCTGCATTGAGCAAGAGAGGCCCCTTCAGCTCATCAGTGTGGCAAGAAATTAAAAAGCAAGTGAATGCTTATTTGATGCCTGTGAAAAGTCAATAAACCTTCCATTGAAAAAACAGCACTAACTAAACTCCTTTTAGCTCAACATTACCATTTTTCGCCTCTACAATAAGGAAAACCCCAGATCTGTCCCACTTGGCAGGCCTTTTGATCCATGTAAATTCCTACCTTCTTGGTTATCAGTTAATCAGGCACATATAATTTTAAATCAGATAAGCCTGTAAACTATGTGCATGAGCAACTTGAGCAGCCACTAATTTGATTTTCAAAATGCACAAGATGTCAAGAGTAACATTTTCATTTCACATTGAAGATATGGGTCATCTTAGATGTGTTACCAACTGCTTTCCTCTTCTCTATCTCTACCCATAAATATCAGTAGTCTCCAGAAAGTCTTCAAAGTTTTTGTGGGTGGATTAGATTGGTTGGATTTTGGTTGTTTTGAGTGAATGTTTTAGTCTACTTTCTCCCCTACTTCCTATAAAAGCAGAACATGAAGAATAAAGAAAACATCTGCTGTCATAATCTGGTACTTCACATTTTTTAAGCTTACTTAAAAACTTACTTTTAAACTTATCATGCATCTGCCTTTTCAAAAGTTATTTATTTGGGGATCTCAATTTTAAAATAGTTGTCCTTCTAACATGGTAAATCCTGGCAACACAGTGTAACAAGATGTACAACTATACAAATCCATTAACACACAGCATAACGTTCATAAAGCATGCATGAATGGAAAACCGTATGTGTTGTTTTGACTATACAATCTAAAGAATTGAATTAATTGATTATTGTATTTCAAGTTGATAGTGAAGCACCACAAGATGTTATTAGACTACCATCCCAGCATTACTCAGGTTTTATTTTGAAGAAGATAATTTACTACAGTAAGGAGGGAAAAAAGGGGAAAAAACTCTAACCCTGTAATCACATTTTTGATGGCTGTCTTCAATAAACACCTAGAGATTAAAGTCTAGCAGATGGCAAACCAGTCTGAGCAACAACAAAGCATCTTATTGATGAGTGATTAAGATCAGAATGCTCTAGTCTTTTCTATTGCTTGATACTGCTGGAAGTTTCAGCTAGTCATAACTGGAAGAAAAATGTTTATTTCAACCAAGTGTCCCTGTTATTTTAATTACTAACCAGAAAATTAACACTGAACAGTCACTTTCTGCCACTTCTCAATATACTCCTGGCCTCCGAAGATTTAGACAAAACTGGTAAAAAAAAATTCTGAGTGTGGCTACCATACCCACACAAAACAAAAAAGCACCTTCTCTGGGAAAACTAAGAGCTCAAACAGAGTACAACCAATCACAAGTGGTGTTCCCCAGATACCAGTATTTGGCCTGTTCAATATCTTTATTGAGGATTTGGACAAGAGGATCAAGTGCAACCTCAGTAATTTTGCTGAAGACACTAAGCTGGCCAGGTGTGTTGATCTGTTTGAGGGTAGAGAGGCCCTATAGAGGGATCTGGATAGGCTGGATTGATGGGTCAGGGCCAATTGTATGAGCTTCAAAGCAACAGACCACCCTGCATCTTGGTGAAAACAATGCAATGCAACACTATGGGCTTGGGGCACAGTGGCTGGAAAGCTGCTTGACAGAAAGAGATCTAGAGGTATTGATGGATCTTTGGCTAAAAATGAGCAAGCAGCATGCTCAAAAAGCCAAGAAGGCAAATGGCATCCTGGCTTGTATCAGAAATAGTGTGGCCAACAGCAGCAGGGAAATGATTGCCCCCCTGTACTCAGCACTGGTAAGGCCACAATTTGAGTACTGGGTTCAGCTTTGGGTACCTCAATAGAAGAGAAAAACATTGAGCTGCTGTAGGTGGTCTGAAGAAAGGCAACAAGGATGATGAAGGGGGTCTGGAGAACAAGCCTTATGAGGAAAGGCTAAGGAAGTCTACAACTCCCTGAAAGGAGGTTGTAGAGAGCTGGGTGTTGGTCTCGTCTCACAAGTGATGAGAGATAGGACAAGAGGAAATAGCCTCAAGTTGCATCAGGGGAAGTTTCAGTTGGACATGAGGAAAAACTTCATTGAAAAGGTCATCAGGCCTTGGAAGAGGCTGCCCAGGGAGGGGGTTAAATTGCCATCCCTGGATGTGTTTAAAAGGTGTACGGAGCTCAGGGACATAGTTTAGCAGTGGGCTTGGTACAGGTAAGTTAATAGTTGGAGTCAATGTTCTTGAAGATGTTTTTCAGCCTAGATGATTCTATGGCACTACTCAGCCAAATTACCTGAAAAGGGAAGACCTTAAAAGGTTTCACATTCAGACATGACTTGAGAAATACTTCTAAAATTCAAACTGTGCTCTGGAAAGTAGAGCAGTCCAAATGAAAAGGCAAAATCCATATTCAGTTACAGTGAAAATACTATTGTGCTACTTCATCAAAGCAATGCAACTTGGTACATGTGACCACAGTTAAGAACAGAGTCTCTTTTCTTCTTCCAGTGGCTGTGGCCTGACTGGACTAATAACCAAGACACACTGCTATGGCAGTGGAAATTGTTCAAAACACTGTCCCAGTCTCATTTTCAAGGCAATATAATCCAAGTAAACAATATACTCCAAGTAAAAAGAAAAGCAAAGTGTTCAGTGCCTCAGCCATCCTCAGCTCCCTCTTGGATGCCTGGAAACCCTGCTGTAAATTAAAGCTAAAGCTTAAACTAGCCAGTTTACCATATGTTAAAACAGTTCCCAACTGGGCTGAATTTGAACTTTCAACCTAGATATGAAAAGCCACTTCTGAGCCACACAGTCCCTACGTTTTTTCTCTTTTAAATAATTTAGTCATGTGATTCTTCAGTGGATCATGAAAAGGACAATAAATATTAATGTCATCTAATAGTGTATTTAAACCAGGAGAAGCAGCAGTTGTGGTTATTTTTATACCTTGTACAAACCAGGAGTTACCCACCTGTTGTCACCACCTCCTGTCTCTGATGCAACAAAACAAATCTATCATTTACATTTAGTACTTTCAGAAAATCTGACAGGGATATGAATATTTTCTCTCATTCTCAAATTCATGGTAGCACATTAGCATTTGAATAGCAGTGTTATGACAAGAGTGAGTCATTGACAATTCTTGTATTTTCCAGGGCTTATGATCAAGCTTAGCACTATGGCTTATCCACATTTACTTCTAAATAGCTTCTACTTTCATTTTCATGCTAGCATGATGTTTCAGGAGAAATAAGTTACCTAAATAGCTAAATTCAAATATACCTGAATCCAGATGTCAGGGGAGATACAAGAGGGAGCAAAACCAGAAAAAAAACCCTGATAATGCTAACCAAAAATTTATCAAGTTCAGCATTCATTCAAAGCTTGTCATAAAGAAATACAGCAAACAGGCATTCTGAAGTAAAGCCTGCTCACATTCCTACAAAAATGCTGCTTATAATAGTCAGTCAAGGACCAAACTATGTACTGCTGGGATTTCTGATTCTGCAGTAACCATTGCTCTTCAGTGTTTTCAGAGATCAGCACTAGCAGCCAGGACACGCACAGAGTACCAGCCAGCTAGGTTTCACAGAGAAGAACATGCATGTATTTCTCTCAAAATACAATTCACCTAGTTCTAAAACTCTTTTTTCCATGAAATTAAAAAATATTATTTAACTTCCATAGTAAAATCGAAATCATTTAACCCCCTTCTTCCACATCACTAACAATAAACAGTATCCTCAGGGGCAAAAGGGCAACACAGCATCTGTAACTCACTGGTTAAGTTGTGAGGAGAACTGACAGCGGCTCTTCACTGACAGCAAAGGTATGTTTTCCTGCAAGGTCATGTTTGTGGGGATGAATCCCACTAGTTTTATTTCAAGATAAGGTAAAGACATTGTTCAAGACTAAATTAGCAGCTGCCTTCAATGGAGACATAAATGGTTTGCCTTAAATTGCAATTTCATAGGGATCATAGGATCATAGGATCATAGGATGTTAGGGGTTGGAAGGGACCCAAGAGATCATCGAGTCCTTATCCTAACATTTCTTAGCTCTCCCAAGTTTTTAAAGAAAATCAACATTTTCCAGCTGTTATACATCAGAAGCCAAAAAGGGTTAAATATTCACAAGCTTAAAAGGACTCTCCTCCCTGTAAAATAACCTTCCAGGCATTCTGATCCTGTGAGAAGCATCCTGGGATAGCTGGAAGCATCTTTCTCATAGAGTGCTCTGCAGCTGTTACCTCTGTTGTGCATTCTCACAAAATTGAGCTATTTCAGTTGGGATGTTAAATATTTTCTTCAAGGTCTTTGCCCTGACCTATGAGCCCAAAAAGAAGAAATTGAACATAAGAAGTCCAGAAAAAAAACAAAACTATGTCTAAAGCAAAACAAAAAAGCAGTGAGTTTTCAAACGTTGAGACAACTTGGCCTGGATTGTACAATGAAATCAGACTACTCATACAAAAACAGCTTTAAACCATTCTATCTGCAACAACAGTACCAAGTGCACCTTGTACCAGTAGGATGTTATGATACAAGCCAGTACTGGCAGCTTTGAGTGTGTGGGTTCAGCTGAAGTGACCCCAGTTCACAAGTGTTTGTTGCTTCAAAACAGCTGCTTGGTTGGTTCTCTTTGCCTGCAAGCTCTAGGGAGTACAGACAATTCTCTGCTATATATAGGTACCAGGTTTAAAATGCTGTTAAGGCCTTTGGGCTATAATTAAAATGTCAAACTGTCAAACCACAACAGTTACCTAAGGAACATTGCAAGAACATTTTTTAACATTTGATTTTTAGGGGATTTTTGGGGGGGGGGGGAGTGGTTCTTTTTCTGTTGGGGAGATGGAGGTCTCGGGGAGGTTTTTTCCTGCTGGTAGAAATGGGGGTCGAAGGTTTGGATCCACAAAGCTGTAGCGTGGACAGGGTAGGCTGTGATGGTGGTGGTGACTAGAGGGGTCCTGCAGGATTTGGTACTTGCTGTCGTTGCTCTTGATGCTGCACTAGATGTACAACGCCCCCACCACAGTGTCCATCCTCCGTGTCTTAATAAACCTCTTTTGATTTGAAGAAAGCTCCTGCATCGTCTTTGTGAACCAGGAGCCTTCTGCCTCTGGGCTTCTCTCTGGAACCACAGAGCATCAGGGGTTGGAAGAGACCTCAGAAGATCATCCAGTCTCTCTGCCACAGCAGGATCCCCCAGATCCAGCCATTAGAGATTGGAAGGGACCTTGAAAGATCATCCAGTCCAGTCCCCCCACCACAGCAGGATCCCCTAGATCCAGTCACACAGGAATGTTAGAGAGATTTAAGGATCACAGAAATCACTGAGGTTGGAAGATGCCACCCAGCCCATCCAGTCCAACCATCACCCCAACCCCACACACTGCCCACTAAACCCTGTTCTACAGCTACTTGGTGGTTGAACCCCTCCAGGGACAGCGACTGCCCCCCTCCCTGCCTGTTCCAACCCCTGAGCGCTCTGTCAGGGATGAGATTCTTCCTGATGGCCAACCTGCCCCTCCCCTGGGGCAACTCGAGTTTCCTCTTGTCCTGTTGCTGGTGACTGGAGAGAAGACGCTGATGCCAACTTCTCCAACCTCCCTTCAGGCAGCTGGAGAGAGCAGTGAGGTCTCCCCTCAGCCTCTCCTCATCAGCCCTGTCGTCCAGGCTCTTCCCCAGCTCCATTGCCCTTCTCTGGCCCCGCTCCAGCCCCTCAATGTCCTTCTTGTGCCGAAGAGCCCAAAGCTCAACTGAACCTGAAGCCATCCTGCAGCTTTGCAGCTGAAGCCTGACTGCTCCGGGCAGTCCTGGGAGCTCCGAGGGTGCCGGGAGATGGGGCTTGTGCCCTGATCTCATGAGCTGGAGATGCTGAGGAGGTGCTGAGTCTGCAGATGCTCCAGAACTGCTCAGGACAGTCAAAGCTAAACTGGTCTGTGAGGAGCTGCAGCAGGACCAACGATGGCTCCAACCCTCCCATCCCCGACGAGGGCTCAGGGACACTGGGAACGGGATGGGAAAGGTCTCTCTTGGTGTGAAGCTGGTGAAAGCAACGAGCCAAAGGACGAGCTCTGCAGGTCTGGGTTTGGCTTGGCCCTTCCCAAAGGAAGAGCCAGGGAGTGGAATGGAAACCCCAGGACACATCAGAGCCTTGTTTGCACTTCAAAGTGGGGCTGCAGAAGGCAGGGTGGGAGCCCACAGCACCGAGTCTGCTCCGAGTTCAAATTCTTCCAGGAGAGGAGTGTCCTGCTCTGCATCAGCAGAACCCCCCTGCACAGAGGGAGAAGGAGGCTTCATGAGTGGGAGGTTCTGCTCAGCGGCACCAAGGATTTGGCTTCCCTTGGTGATTCTGCCACAGATGCTCACGATGAGGAATCAAGAGTTGACAAGTCCTGGAGATCTGGAGCTCAGGGTCATGGATGAGCAGTGGGATTGGGGTGGTTGGGCCAATGGTTGGACTTGATGGGCTAAAAGGTCTTTTCCATCCATGATGTTTGGATGATTCTGTGACTGGTGATGGATGAGCTGTGCAGGATCAACTGAGGCTTCCACTCCACCAAATCCTGAAGCCTGAGGGATGACCCCATGGATGTTGATCGACATGGGAAGGGTGGGTGTCAGGAGGATGGAGCCAGGCTCTGCTCAGGGGCACCCAGTGATAGCACAAGGGGCAGCAGG
>JAOXOE010033315.1:0-10314 GCA_028565055.1 Phoeniculus purpureus
TGAAGTGATCCTGCTGTGGCAGGGGGATTGGACTAGATGATCTTTTGGGGTCCCTTCCAATCCCTAATGATTCTATAGTTCTATGATTCTATGACATGAAGAGACCTCTGAGTGAGTACAGTTGCATAACCAATAGGAAAATGGAACACACTGGATCCACCCCATATTTTCTACTTTATAACAGTGTTAAACTAATGAGTAATAAAACCGAAATTTGGAGCATAGATGCCATAAATAAATATTTGAGTCTCAAATGACAGATCAGGACATGTCAACTCCCTCATACATGTGAGTAATGCAAATAATTTTTGTGGAGATATAGTGCAGCAACCACATGACTTGTGGTGTAACAATCTGCTGCTCTTCAGTGTCTTGGTACTTCTATTTCTTAACTGAAACTTAGTGTTTAGGGAATTAATTACTCCCCTAATTCTTCTGTACTCTCTAGATACAAATTTTAAATGGAGCAGTTGAGGACCAAAGGTGGGAATAGGGCAGAGAAGGAGAAGTGGAAAAAGCACACAGGTGCTTTATGGATCGTGGGAATGGGGAGTGAGACTAACACTAGTGTGAGGTGGGGGAAAACATGAACAAGATATATGTGCCTGGGAGGAATGTGGTGTAGCAGCATGCGCTTTTGTTTGTTCTCACCAGAAACGACATACATTAACAACTCCTCCCTTCATGTAAGCTTCTAAATTAAAAGATGTGTGAGAACTCTTGTATCCTAGGAAAGAAAGAGACTTGACTGTATGTGCGATTTGTCAGCCTCAAATTGTGCATGGAACAGGACTGAAAATTCCGAAGAATTAAGGCGTTTCTTTAGTTTGTTTGTTTCTGTTAAAATAGGCAGTTGAAAGCCATTGGGTTTATATCACTGCAATCCCCTCCTACATGGAAGGGTGCAGCACATCCAGGTACCACTCCCACCTTCTTGCAGCATCTTTAATAGAAACAGATTACAAATAAGAAACAAAAGAGATGCCAGCTAACTAATGGGACCCAAAATGTTTACAATCTGGTATCTATTCATCTCTGGTGATGGCAGTCAGAAATATGATATTTGGAAGAGACAGCAGCCTTGCTACTTTTTCCAAATCAAGTCAGTAATTACCTTTCAAGTTTGGTTGGGAAATACAGGTACTGTTACTTCTTTAACATCTTTATCAGTGATCTGGATAAGTCGATTGAGAGTGCCTTCAGTAAGTTTGCAGATGACACCAAGTTAGGTGAGTATATTGATCTGGTTGAAGGTAGAGAGGCTCTGCAGAGGGATCTGGACAGACTAGATCTATGGACTAAGGCCATTTGAATGAGCTTCAGGAAAGCCAAGTGCTGGTTCCTGCATTTGAATAACAATTGCATGGACAGCTACAGATTTGGTATTGTGTGACTAGAAAGCTGCACACTGGTAAAGGATCTGGGATTACTGATTGACAGTTGCCTGAATACAAGCCAACTGTGTGCCCAGGTGGCCAAGAATGCCAACAGCATCCTGGCTTGTATCAGAAATGTGTGACCAGCAGGAGTAGGGAAATTATCATCCCCCTGTATTCAGTAATAGTGAGCCCATGTCTTGAACACTATGCTTGGTTCTGGACCCCTCACTACAGAAAGGAGATTGATGTGCTGGAGCATGTCCAGAGAAGGGCAGTGAAGCTTGTGAAGGGTCTGGACCACAAGTCTTGTGAGAAGCAGTTGACAGAACTGATGGTGTTTAGCCTGGAGAAAAGGAGGCTGGGATGAGACCTTATAGCTTTGTATAATTCCCTGTAAGGAGGTTGGAACGAGGTGGGGGGGGTCAGTCTGTTCTCCTGAGCAGCAAGCAACAGAACTAGAGGAAGTGGCCTTGAGTTGTGCCAAGGTAGGTTCAGATTGGGGATTAGGCAGAATTTCTTTACAGAAAGGTTATCAGGCTTTGTTGGAACTCGATGCCCAGGGCAGTGGTGGAGTCACCATCCCCAGACGTATTTAAAAGATGTGTGTATATAGTGCAGAGGGACATGATTTAGCGGTGACCTTGGGCAGTGCTGCTTCTGTGTGATTCTGGAAGGTCTTGGTGAGACAATAATTCCTTATCATTCACTGGAGTCCTGAATGGTCAGTGAGACAAGGAACACGAAATAAAATATGTATTTGTATATAACTTCTATTAAGGTGGGTAATTTTCATCTGTAGAACTTACAAGCAGTAGTAAAATGAGCCAAATTCTCTTTGCTGAACAGAGAGCAGCAAGGACTGAGAAATCTCAGCTGGGCATGAAATGAGGTAACATACTGTACTATGTCAGTATAGCCAGGAAGAGTGGAGATGTAGATGATGGAACAAGTAGGTGAAATTGAAGCTTATGGGTCATTTGTAGGGAAATAAGAGAAATAGTTCTGAGAGAGAACAGTTTCATGCAAAAGTTCCCGAAGTGGACTGTGACCTTTTCCTTGGTCCGGAAGGGGCCATTGCAACTGCCTACCAGAATCCACTGTTCTCAAACCAGGAAGACTAACAGAATCAGCTTGAGGAGGCATTCTTCATATGCTTAGGCTATCATGGTACAAAACATGCTGTTTAAATCATTGAGGGAGGCTTACAGTGTGCTGCTTTGATGTCTTGATTAGCACTAAAGGTTTATTTTATTTGGCATTATATTTAATGTCATAGTTGTTCTTGCTTTAGGCTATATTGTAAGGTGGTGTGTGTGCATGAATGTGTGCCTTCATTCTCTAGTAATGCAGGATAGCTATGATTGCCTGGATCATCTAGAAGTACAAGATGTTTTCAGCAATTAATTTATAGACTTAACAGATGTCTGTTATAGCGAGAACCCAATAAAAAGCAAGAATGGTTCTCTGAAAGACTGGTGGTATGTTTTCACAATAACTGAGGCTTAGGAAATAAATCCACAAACTTGTATTTCCTTATTGAGAAACACCTATTTCATAAGGAATATCATCTGTTATGTTTTAATGATCTAACAGAAGGAATTTAAACAATTGAAAAATTTGGCTTTCTTAAAACAGATTGACTGTTCTTGAGAGCTGCTGTTGATTTGTATAAAACTCTGATTTAGGTAGCTTTTGAAATAAATGAAGGGAAAAGTAATTTTCAGCTTGATTTTTACCTACACTGTGATATCAGCTGGTAGTTAAAAATAAGCTTTGTGTAATACAGAAAGCACATGTAGTTGACAATGTTGTTCTGCTAGACATCTAGTTGAATTGTGGAGCAAGAAATCCTGCTTCTCCAGTTGGAAACTGCTTTTCCAGTTAGAAATTATTGTCCAGCTGATGCTATTGAACAGGATGTGGTGCAGAACCACGTTTTTAACTCTAGACTTTATGTTTCCTTCTAGGGCAGTACTTTAAAAATGAACGATTAATAATGAAGTATCATTTAGATGAAGAGCCTTTCTCTCTGGTCTGTGTTAAAAGGATTAATATCAAATAAAACTTCAACATTTTATAGAAGCAAAAGGTCTGTATTAGACTATCATGCACGAGCACTACTCAAGAAAGATTGAGCATAAGGTACAACCTTCAGAACTGAGTATTGACTTTACTTAGAGTCCAAGTATGCTGGATACTGCTACCTGATGGTGTAGTGGTTCCAGAAGGTTTTTAGTTTGACAGTTTTCTCACAAATGCATGTTTTCCCTACCATACTTTCTCCAGATCCTCATGTCCACCTCAGTCATCCCTGCACTGGCATTACCATACTTATCTTCTGTTTTGCTGTACATTAAGCAGAGCTTCTTAGCTGCATTTTGCATCTCACTTGGCCCAGATTCAAAGTGTTCTCCTGGGTTCAGGTCCAAGATGCCTCCAACAAAACAACACCCCAAAAACCCCAACAACCCAAAAGTAAAGCAAGCAACAAAAAAACTCCATAACCCAGCAAGCCTTATCTTCAGGATTTCCATAGCTGTTTGTCTAAGGTACTGAGCTGATAATAGTTTATTGCCTTCTCAGTTAAGGGTGAAAATGATCCAAGACCCTGAAAGTTCAGCAGTAACTGCTATAGATTAGCTCCAGTGGCAGAAACAAAGGCCAGATGGGACAGTTTTAGATGAGTTAGATGTTGCATAGCCTTGGCTTCAAAGAAATTTAGCCAAAGGCAGGAAGGGTAGAGATAATGAAAGATCAAAGACAAAGGCTTCCCATGTACCTTCCTGAATTTATGATGCATTCTGTGTAGTTTGCTGCTCCACTAAGTACTGTGCTCCAAACAGCATTTCCTGGTGGTCTGTGATTGTCTTGGGTTTACTGGTGAGAGAAAAAGGCTTTAATAGCAAAATAGAAGCTCAGCTGAGCACCCATGCACAAAGAGAAATTAGAATGGTTTCCATTAAGTGGGGCTAAAGCGGCTCAAGACTGGTTGTGTGTTTTGCCAACCATGTCTGTAAGTGTCTCTTTCATAATGGCTTTTATTTTCCATCAAAGCAAATGAATAAGACAGTCTTGCTTAACAGCAGCTTGCTCCACACTGTCTCTAGCATTCCCTTCTTGCAACTAAAGCCCTTCAGTTACTGGTAAGTGGGGTATCCTAGTCCTCCTCACAGGTGAGGCTGCAGTGCAAGCAATGTCCATGGCCAGTTGTCACCACATCCTTAAAGGAGGCATTTGCCATTAAGAGTCTGAAAGACTGATTCCCTTGGCCTGTAGGACTCACCAGCATTCTCCCAGCCTTCAGATGTCAGCATAACATCCTGTGGCACTCAACCGTATGAGGGTTTCTGTATGTGGTTTGTCAAACCTATGAGATTGGCTATTGCTATAGCAAGTCAGGAAATTGATTACGTTACTGTCTTGCAGTAACTTGGCAGGTAGCATACTGTGTGTGCTGGAAATTGAGTGTGAGAGGGATGTGGTTTAGTATTTGGCTGATACAGAATTGCATACATATATATATGTTGTTTTTTTTGTCAGTGATGAAATGACGTGCCTTCTGTCTGTGCAGCAGAAGGAAGGGAATTTAATAAAAATGAGTAAGCTTTTTTGATTGGTCTGTATAATTTTTTTAAGATCTAAAAAAACCTTTAATGCTGTTGTAACAGTGAATACATGAATTGCAGTATGTGAGACCTTTTTTCCTAAACTATAATTATTTAAAATATACACAGGGTGACTAGTAGATATGAAAACTGGTATTACAGTTACTCTTTGGAAACATAGTGTCAAAATGGAGATATTTATGAGGTTTCTAAATCTGTTCATTCACAAAGCTGTAGAAAATACGTTAGCAAGATGTCATTAAAACCAGCAGATCCTATAGTGGATTTGCTGCAAGCACAGCAAAAGTGAACACACAGCAATTTCTCTATTTTTGCCTCCTTACAGCCTATCTTTGCCTCTTGCCTCCTTCTCCTTTTATTTTTTGATGTGCATCTTTGACTGCTAATGGATCCTGGTAACATTGAGTGCATATTCTCTAGGAAGACTATGATAATTTCATTTTCCCCCTTCCACCTGTAGTTGCATATATGACCCCCCTGATATGTACCAAGCAGAAGTCATTTGAGACCCGCGTGAGAGCTCTGTTGCATTCTCATTAATTGATTTCTTCAGTAACTCCTGAAAGCTAAAGGGTAGCAGGGCTGGAGAGGAATAGTAGTGAGGTTGACTAGCAAAAGGTTTGACTTAGTTTTTTTCAATCTGCATGGCTTGGCAGATAGATTTAGTTATAAATCTGCCTCTTTAGAAGAGCTTTTACTTACTTATTTTTCCTGCATGAACAGCTACATTTGTTTTGTACGATCAAATTTGTTGCGCTAAAAGGTGTGCCTGTGTCATGAGGAAGTAAGGGAAAGTACCTACTTACGCTGGATTGCTGTGGGGTTTTCTGCATTCTGTCTTGCCTCTCAGTCATTCATTCATCCTGCCAGCAGTGTTACAAAGTGGGTGAAATACAATCATTCTTCACTTTGTGCAGGAGTTGTGATGCAGCTTTGATGCTGCAAAGGTAAACAAGGCTGAAAGACTTTTTTTAAAGGTTTTTATAACGTCTTTAAACTAATTGTCTTGACTTTTTATATCTTAAGGGGTCCTGACCTTTGCTTGGTTTGCTTGTATATTTTTCTTCCCTTACTTAGCAGTGAAGAACCAAGGATTAGTACTAAATATTATAGCAGCATGAGGATTCATGACAGGCTGTTGACCAGTGCTTTGACCATCCATGCGCTTTGGGTAAACACTACAACAGACTTCTAAGAGTAGGTATATGTCTGATGTTTGTCATTAGAAGTGATGTTTGATCACAGAGACATTTCCTTCTAGAGCCATTTGTTCAATGAAGTACAGGCATTGTTTAATAACTGTGACTTTTTACATCTGCTACAGGAAAAACATCACTAAAATTCAGAGAACTGACTGCTATTTCTGAAGCAGCTCTGAGATGTAGCTGAAACTGCATCAGGAGACTGCATGCTGGCTATGCCCTGGCTTCCTACCTTCTGTGGCCTAAAGCTCTCTTTCATTGTGCTGTAGGTGGTGGTGCTGGATCACAGCTTTATGCAGCTTTGCAGTTTCTCACTGTTTTCTGGTGATTTCTGCTTCCTTATGGCTGTGGCTCCAGAGTTAGTTCTTGCCACCTGAAGAGGCTCTTCTTACTTTCTAAAGTAAGTTTTGTGATTAGACTGTAGTTCTGGATATTCGGAGGACTTTCACTTTCCTTTGTGTTTCTGGCTGTAAGTGTGGAGGCAGCAGTGGTCACGGTCTTTGGGACCCAGGCTGTATCAGTAACGTTTCTCTAGAGGACAATGACTGACATGCATGTCAAGAAAGTGACAGTGAGCCTAGGAGTTGAAAGGGGATGCCTGCTTGAGGTTACTTCTCCAAGCATCCTTCTGAGGCTGACATCTGCTGCTCTGACAGTTCCAGTCCTACCCTAACTGAGCTACAGTCTTGGGCTGCGTTACCTCCTCATGTATCCTGGATATAGATGTCATGTCTAATTTGTTCTCAAGGGAAGGCAAAGTCTGTCGCAGCTGGGGTAGACATGCAACAGAGAGTCCAAAACCAATGTACAAGCAGTCAAAGAAGATACTTAATTAACACAGCTAGTTCCTTTTTATACCCTTTCTGCACACAAGTGTCCTTATTTTATTGGTACAACACATATATAAACAAGTGGCCATTGGCGTGTCAGCTTCATACGCCCCTTGCTTCTTCTCTGTGCCAAGTTTCTCCTAGCGCGGTCAGTTGTTTACATTCTTCAGATATTTCTGACTCTTTGTTCTCACCGGTATGCTTTAGTCTGTCCAAGGTCAAACTCTTCTGCTGCAGTCAAAGGGTCTATGGACCCACCGTAGCCCCCCACAATTTTCCCTTTTTGTATTTGTGCTACAAAAATTGCCTGGACAGTCTGTTGCGGGGCCCTTTGCTCAATGATACCTTGTCCTGTAGGGGAATGGGGAATGCCTGTGACATGGTGCACACCACAGAGTTGCAAAAAAGCATGCACTTGGAGAGACACGTACGCAGGTCCATTATCAGTTTTGATTTGGGCAGGAATGCCTAAAGTAGCAAAAGGTCGCTGCAAGTATCAAATAATGTCTTATGCAGCCTTGCTGGTGTGTGCAGTAGCTAAATAGCACAGGAAAAAGAGTCTACTGAAACATGCACATATTTTTCACGCCTAAACTCAGAAACACGTGTGATATCCATTTACCAAATCCGCAGCACCCGTAGGCCACCATACCGGTGAGAGACATGCTGTTCTTGGCAATCAGGGCAGGTGGCAACGATGGATCTGGCTTCTGCATGTGTCAGACGAAATTGTCGTTGCAGGGCATGGTATCCTTGATGTGGAAAGGCTGAGGGAGCTGGGTCTCTTTAGCTTGGAGAAGAGGAGACTGAGGGGTGACCTCATTAATGTCGATAAATATGTGAAGGGTGTGTGTCAGGAGGATGGAGCCAGGCTCTTCTCAGTGTCGTCTAATGATAGGACAAGAGGTAATAGGTGTAAGCTGCAACACAGGTGGTTCCTCATCAATATAAGAAGGAACTTCTTCACAGTGAGGGTGACAGAGCACTGGAACAGGTTGCCCAGGGGTGTTGTGGATTCTCTTTTTCTGGAGACATTTTAAACCCACCTGGATATGTTCCTGTGCGACTTGGTCTAGGTGATCCTGCTGTGGCGGAGGCATTGGACTAGATGATCTTTCAAGGTCCCTTCCAATCCCTAATGTTCTGTGATTCCGTAAACACTTGTATTTGCCTGTTCAGATGGCCCATGTGGGTAAATCTTCAAAATGAGTCCTACAGCAATTCCTACCTCAGTGTTTCATCACCCTGTTCCATCTCATCTGTTCTTCCTCCTCTTGCCAAGCACAGAGCACTCCACAGTCCAAGCGCAGCAATATCACACACAGCTAATCTCTAACCCAGCTGGATAAGAGATCAGCTGTCACATTTCAATTGTCAGACTAGTATGCTAGATACCATACTGAGTAGCTTTTGTGTCTTTTCTGCTGAGCTATCGCAGAATTCTTCATGCATGCCAATGCATGGAGATTCCCAGACCACTGCAGTACCCGGAACAGTGAGACAAGCTCTAAAGACCTGTGGGAGAGGTGATCTCCAGCAAGGCAGTGTATGTGTCTAAGTTCTGCTAGGTGGATTTTGGTGGTTGGGCCAGGATAAACTGTGCCTTCAATAGTATCCACATTGTTGCTTTCCTCAGGCCATACCCTTACATTGCCTGGTGGCAGCTTATTTCAAAACAGAAGGATTTTCCATTTGTCTTTTAATTTATACTCTTAAGTAAGAATTACTTAGTGAGCAATCTTAGGAATCGTTTGAAGATAAAACTCATGGTCTACAGTTGTGTAAAGATCTTCTGTAATGGCATAATTATAACTCATACAGGTTCCAAATTTTGATTATTAGTTTCTGTTTTCATATTTTAATAGAAGGTACTAAACCATTTAAGAGCATGGTCCAATTCATCTGTACTGCCGTGGTGGTCATGGTGTGTGGAAGAAGTTGTTTTTGTCCCAAATGGCAGGTGCTGTGGTGTGTTCAAAAACAAATAAATAAGCAGGATAATTCTAATGATCCCAAGGAGAGTGACAAATATGTGCCACTTTAAAATTTTACAAGTTATTTTGTGACCTGCCGGGATAGACTAGTGCTTTTAACACTGGCTTTTAGCACTGGGAATTAATTTTCATTTTTACAATTCTGATAGCAAAAGGAGTCACTACTTGTTTCACCATCTCAGCTTCACTTACTTGTGATACCTACTTGTGTTACAGAGCAAGTCTCCCTCAAATACCCAATGTTTATTTATTTATTTATTTTTAACCCTCTGCAGGAAATTGTGTTTCAGTTAGGTGTCCTTTGTGGGATTATTTGAAGTTGTAATGTGCAAGTTGCTAACAAAAATCTTGTGATGAGCTAAAAGAAAATAGGATTCTAAGTTTTCTGTGTGCTTTTTTGCTTATGAATCCAAGGTGTGGTTCAAATATACTTAATTTTTTTGTTTGGCACATGCTGCAGCATTTTCAAAACTGCTTTTCCACCATTGTTTCCACGTGGGGAGCTTCCATAGCTGGCCAGTATCCGTGCATACAGTTCACCATTTCACTGTGCTACAGGCTCCCTTCCCTGTTTCTGGCTGCAGCAGCCCAGGGAGTTGTTTCCAAAGTGGTGTTTGCATGATCGGCTAGCAAATCCTATTATTTGTTAATGGGATTTGTTCTTGCACTGCTTTGTCCTATCACTAATTGTTTATCTTGCATTAGCAGTACAATGAGATGCCTGTCAGCTGTATTATGAGAATTTTGTGTACAGCACTCATTGTTTGCCTGCGATGGTGGGCTTTTCTTTGGGAAAGCCTCATTGTGGAAGGCAGAAGGCAAAGGCTTCAGACTTCAAACATCACAGTATATTCTGCACTCTAGTGAGCTCAGACTGCACAGAGCAAGAGAGCCGGTGCCGGTCCCAGAAAGCTGCTATTCCTTGAGGTTTCTGAGGTGGTCAGGGGGGTTTCCTGAACCAAGGAACCTCAAGGGAGAAAAGAGGGATCCGATACAAGTCGGAATTTCTCATGGGTAAAGCCAAGAAGGGACGTGGCTGGCCAGAAACTGTGGTAGATTTAAACATGGGGAAACTGGAAGCCATGCTCAGACCACGCAGAGCAAGAGAGCTAGTCTTTAGCCATCTGTGTGAGGGGGCACAAATTATATTCTCTTCATTACTTCCATTTTGGGGTGAGGACATGGGCTGGAATAGAAGCATTCAACCCATAAATGCCTGGCTACGAGACTGGTGCTACAGGCAGGGCTTTGGGTTCTTTGATAATGGCTGGTTTTATAAGACA
>JAOXOE010033316.1:0-10313 GCA_028565055.1 Phoeniculus purpureus
ACCTGCACACTGAGGATGCACTCAATCCCCTCATCAAGATCACTGATAAAGATGCTGAACAGGAGCTGCCCCAGCACCGAGCCCTGGGGTCGACACCACGCATGACTGGATTTGACTCCACTGACCACAACTCTCTGGGCTCCAGCATGTGGTCCAGGAGCCTACATGCCTGTCCAAGCCATGGGCAGCCAGCTTATTCATGAGGATGCTGGGGGGTACAGTGTCAAAGGCCTGAGTGAAGTCCAGATAGACTCCAGCAACAGGCTTTCCCTCATCCACTGAGCAGGTCACCTTATCGTAGAACAAGATCAGGTTTGTCAAGCAGGACCTGCCTCTCGTCAACCCATGCTGACCAGGCATGATCGCCTGGTTGACCTTTAATTGCTCCACCATGTCTCTCAAGGTCATCTGTTCCATAACCTTCTCCGGCACCGAGGTGAGATTGACAGGCTTGTAGATGCCAGGATCCTCTTTCTAGCCCTTCTTGAAGATGAGCATCACATCTGCCAACCTTCATGGGTCATCTGATCTGGGATGGGTCTGAAAGGATTATACCAGGGCAGTGTAGAGTCTGGCATCTGAGCAAGAACAGCCCCAAGTACCAGTATAAGGTAGGGACTGACCTGCTGGAGAGCAGCGGAGGAGAAAGGGATCCTGGTGGTCCTGGTGGCCAGTAGGATGGCCAGGAGCCAGCAATGGGTCCTAGTGGCCAAGAATAAACATCCTGGGGTAGATCAGACACAGAGCTGCTTGAGAGAGTCCAGCGCAGAGTGACAGAGATGATGAAGGCAGTGGAGCATCTCCCTGCTGAGGAAGGGCTGAGGGAGCTGGGGCTCTTCAGCTTGGAGAAAAGGAGACTGAAGGGTGACCTAATAAATGTTGACCAATATGGGAAGGGTGGGTGTCAGGAGGATGGAGCCAGGCTCTGCTCAGGGACACCCAATGACAGGACAAGGGGCAATGGGTGTGAGCTGGAACAGAGGAGGTTCCCCATCAATGTGAGAAGGACCTTCTTGCCAGTGAGGGTGACAGAGCACTGGCAGAGGCTGCCCAGGGGGTTGTGGATTCTCCTTCTCTGGAGATGTTTAAAACCCACCTGGCCATGTTCCTGTGTGACTGGATCTAGGGGATCCTGCTGTGTCGGGGGGATTGGACTGGCTGATCTTTCGAGGTCCCTTCCAATCCCTGATGTTCTGTGGGTCTGTGAATCCTTCCTTTTCCATTAGGCAGCATCCAAAGACGTGGGAAAGGTGCAGTGGTGGTGTCAGGGTGCTGTGAGGAGCCTGCGTTGCTGGTTTCTGCCGACCCCCTTGAGGCATCAGAGGCTCTTTGCAGACAACAAGAACCCACTTTTCCTTCTGCATTAATGATTAAAATCGATGAGATTGTCCTCTGTCGCTGTAGCAGAGCAGCAGGAATGGGGCAGGAGACACCGGTGAGGCAAATTGCTGCTACTCCAGGGATGTGGGACATCTCCAGACGCTGGGATTAGGATAGACTGGTTGACGTGGGGCTGGGGCTGAGGGATTTATAGGACTCAAGTCCCCCTCTTATGAAGGTTCAGCAGTCCTTGGGGCAGCTGACTCTTGGGGCAGCTCCTACAAGGGGTTTTGCATTGGGATGGGCAGACCGGGGGACCTTTCCCATGGGAAGCTTCACCTCTGCATCTTCTCACCTTCTTCTGAGCATTCATGTATCTTCTGACCATCTTCTTGAGACCATCCTGAGAGCCTCTTCCACAGTGCAGCTGGGGTTGACCTCAGCCTGATGGCCAAGCAGGGAGGCTGCAGCAGGCAGGGCTCAGCAGAACCAGACCAGTTGCCTGCTGCGTGGTTTCCACTCGGTGTTTTGGGAAGCAGCCGCTTCGGGTGAGTCAGTGAGGGGCCCCAGGCCTGTGCTCGGTCACTGGGAGGAAGCGGTTTTCCATGGAGGAGGCTGTTGAGTCCCAACAGTTGCTGGGTTACCGGGGCCTCGGCTGCCGGTGATGTTCCCTGTGCGTGGGCAGCAGCCGCAGTCCGGGAGGGGACGGCTGCCTCAGCTCTGATTCACTGCCCCAACCTCACAGCTGCCATAAAACCCTCCTGGCATGTGAGAGAACCCAGAGCACCTCCACGCTGGCCCCAAACCCCTCTGTGCCCTCCTGGGAGCTGCAGGAGCATCCTGTGCAGAGCAGAGGTGCAGATAGACCTCCCCGTGCAGGAACTAATCCAACAGGAGGCTGCTTTTAGGTGCTGGGGCTTTAGAAAGCCATGACATCCCCTACCAGTAGTGCCCTGCGAAGCACTTACTGGTGACTGGAGGTGACTTCACCACCATCCCATTTGCACCAGTCTGGGCACAGCTCGAAGGCAAAGAGGGACTTTTTTTGGAGGGCTGTGGATTAGGATTCTGGTCACAGCCTGAGTTGTATTTATTCAGCAGAGATAAAAGGCAACTGTGCCATCTCCTGTTGGCTACAGCAATCCAGAGCCTTTTCTCCTCGTAAACAGCCTTGTCCATCTCTCCAAAGTGACTCTGTGCCATCGTTTCACTGCCTGTGAGGGATCCGGGCTTCGAATCCCCAGAGCAGCACTTTTCTGTGCAAACCTCACTAACCTGCCCATAAATCTTGACCCTTTATAGGTCTGCGCTGGCGTTTAACATCCTTTATAGCGGAGCTTCTCCTTTTGCAGCCACAGATAAAATACTCTTCATCTCTGCCTTTGTTTATGGGCACAGGGTACGTCCCTTGTGCTGATGCTGAGCTCAAGTTTGCCAGCCCAGGCACCGCTGCGCTGAGGAGGCTGGATGGGTCAGGCTGCCACACAACCGGGATGGGCCACCTGCATCTCAGCTGCTGCCTCTAGCCCAGGCTTTTATAGAATCTCTGGCTTGGAAAGGATTTCCACAGGGCATCCAGTCCAAGCACCCGACACCCAGCAGGGCCACCACTCACCACACCAGGTTGCCCAGAGCACCAGCCTGCCTGACCTTGAATGGCTCCAGGGATGGAGCTTCCACTCCCTCTCTGAGCAGCCTGTTCCAGGGATCCCCCACCCTCAGATTCCAGACCTTGTTCCTCCTCTCCAGCCTCACTCTGCCGTTTTCCAGCCTCAAACCAGGACCCTTCATCCTATCGTTCCCTGCCCTTGGGAACAGCCTTCCCCAGCTGCTCTATAGGTCCCTTCTAGAAGGTCCCGCTGGAGCCTTCTCCTCTCCAGGCTGAACAGCCCCAACTCCCCCAGCCCAGAGCAGAGAGACTCCAGCCCTCTGGGCATCCCTGTGGCCTCCTCTGGACCCTCTCCAGCAGCTCCTCGTCCTTCTGGTAGTGGAGACCCTGGCACTGGGCACAGGTCTGCTCTCCATTGTGTCTTCCCCCAGTGTGGATGGGTGCTGCTGTCGTGGGTGCAGGGGTGGGCTCGGTGCCACGGCAGCTGCTGGGGCTGGGTGTTGCTCCTGCTGAGGTTTATCCATACAAGCAGAAAACTCTCTTTTCCCTCCAGCTCAGAGCTCAGGAGCTGCTGCCAGGCTCTGATTCCCCACTCTGCACTGGGCAGGTCGAGGAGGGGGTGGCTTTGCCTTGACACCTTGTGCCAGGGTGGTGCCCATGAGCACCCATGGGTGCTGAACAGCCTGTTTGCACCCCCAGGCTGAGCAGATGTGGGGTTTGGCTGAGCTGTCAATTTTTAACCTGCCCATTGCTCAGTGGCGAGGAAGGGAGGGCACTTTGCCCGGGAGGTGTTGCAGTGGCTGCTGACCCAGGCAGCTGGCCCTGGGCACACAAACACGGCCATGTGAGGGCTGGCCCAGCTCCACCTTGGACTCTGCTCAGGCTGTGTGTGTTTGGTTTCAGCAGAGATGAGAAGGTCACAGTACTTGCTGTTCAGAGCCTGGGGAACATCCCCAGCTGCTCCTGAGCTCACTGGTCGGCCTGAGCTGGGCTGTTGACTGGTTCCACCTCCTCTCCCCATCAGCAGGGCAGTTGCAAGGGTCTGGTGGAGAGATGGGGGGTGAGGGGGCACCTTGGGGGACCTCTGCTCTGTCTGCTGTAGCTGACCCCGTTCTTTGCTCTGAGCTGGTGCTTTCCAGTGCCTCGTGAGTTGCTGATCACCCTCCCCAGTCTGTTAAATAAGGACTGGGAGAAACCGTCTGCTGGTTGTTCTCAGACTTCTCCTGGTGGTTCTCCAACAAAAACCTGGGGGGAAAAGTCTTCTGCTTCTTCTCCAAACTTCTACTGCTTCTCAAACTGTTTCTGCTGGCTCTAAGACTTCTCCTGATGGTTCTCAAACTTCTTCTGCTCACTCTCCAACGAGAACCTGAGAGAAGAAGCCTTCTGGTCGTCCTCAAACACCTTCTGCTGGTTCTCCAGTGACAACCTGGGAGAAAAAGCCTTCTGCTCCTTCTCAAGACTTCTGCTGCTTTGGAAACTTCTCCTGCTGCTTCTCAAAATTTCTCAGCTGGTTCTCAAACTCCCTCTTCTCATTCTCAAATGAGAACCTGGGAGAAAAAGCCTTCTGCTCCTTCTCAAAACGTCTGCCCCTTCTCGAGCTTCTGCTGCCGTTCCTCAGACTTTCTCTGCTGCTTCTCGAACATCTCCTGCTGCTTCTCCAACTTTCCTCTGCTCATTCTCAAAGGAGAGCCTGCGATGAAAACTCTTCTGCTCATTTTCTGTGGCTTCTCCCTGGTCCCCCAGCAGCACCCCAAGCTGGAGGTGCCTGGCCGCCCGGTCCCCTGTGCTCCCCTCCCTTCCCTCCATGACAGAGCCTGAGTGAAAGCAGATAAAATTAGCAGCTCAGACGCAGGTTCCTCAGGATGCCAAGACACAGGGACACCCAGTACAGCCAGTTTGACTCACTGAGAAGAATTAATGGAAACGCCCGGCTCCTGGAGGGAGGAAATTCCTTGAACAGCCTTTTCCTCTGTTTGTTGCCCAGGGAGGTTGACAATGGGCCACGGCGGTGCCGCACGCGCCGGCCCACAGACAGCAGGGCTGCGGCACCGAGCGCTCAGGAAGGGCTCGGCACAGCGGGGTTGACCTGCCCTGCGGCACTGTGGTGGAGCAAACTGGTGCCGCTGGTGCTTTGCTTGACCCTTCTCCTGCAGCGACAAGGGGCTGGGGGCTCTGGAGAGTCCTGGAGAGCAGCAGCGGGGCTGGGGACACTGAGGGATGTGCAATGGGCTGATGTTTGTGCATCAGTGATAATTACAGTCCATACAATCAGTGCAATCAATATGATCAATATAATTCCAATCCCTAATGATTCTATGATTCTATGAATTAATGTAATTAATGCAATTAATGGTGATTTTTTGTCCCCCCCCGTGGTACAAACCTGCCCAAACAGTACTGAGGAAAATCATAGGGTCATTGAATCATTCGGGTTGGAAAAGACCCCTCGAGGTCATCGAGTCCAGCTGCCCTGTTCCACTACTGGCATCCAATCCATGGGGGGCGGTTTCTGGAGGTGCTTTTGTTGTACTTATTGGGACACTAATCTCAGTGGAATGAGAGGGACTGAGAAGTCCTCACACCCCAGGATCTTATCGGTCAGATAGCGCAGATGTGAGGGAGCAGGAACATCTGGGCGGTTGGAGCAGCCCTCGGTGCTGCTGATGTGGTTTCCGCTAGCTGCTCCTGCGAGGAAAGGTTTGTCCTTTCATGGGAACAGCCCGTTTGAGGCGGGATTGTGTCACTCCCGGATGGTTTTGTGGACTTGTGTCACCAGGGGGTGAAGCAGCCAGGTGTGGGATGAGGCAACCGCCGGCAACTGGCACCTGCTCCCGCAGCAGATCCCAGTGCAGTGGATTCCGCTGAGTTGAGGGAAGGTCTAAAAAGCCTTTGGGGGGGGTCTTTCTCAACAACCTCAAAGCAGGCATCACCCCAGCTCTTCTCTTCTAGGAGGAGGGACCACCCTGCATCACCAGTGAGGTCTCCAGAGTGGGATCCCCGGGCAGGGGCACCTCTCCTGTTCCATCCAGCCCTGGTGAAGGCTGCAGACCCTCTGGGGGAGCAGGTCCTGCTCTCCACACCTTCCCCACCCCAGAGAGCTCCGGGAATGACTGGTCATGCTTCTATCCTATTAATTAACAGAAGATTCTATGAAGTCATTGAGAAGTTTGTCCCCAGTCTCCCTGACTTACAGTAACTGGGGAGGTTTTAGGAAATCTGTAGCCGCTCTGTCCTTCCCCCAGCTGTTTTATCTTTGTTGCTCTAAGCAGAATCCTGGGAATGTGTTTTTCTAACCCAGCAGGGTACTAGAGGACAGACTTAAAAATAACGAGTCTTGGCTATTTTTAAGCCTTTTCAGCAGTCTATCATGATAACATGGCAAATCCTGCCGAAAAACCGAGGCCAGTGCTGTTCATCATCACTCACTTCTGTTTCCTCGGGGAAAGCGGAGCCAAGTCCGAGCTCTCGGGCTGTGCTGCGGGAATAGCAGAGCCCCGTGAGCTGCTTGGCTCAGAGCCGCTCACCTAACCCCTGTTTTGTGTGATGCTCTTGCAAAGGATGGAATTCCCCGTCATTCATCGGGGAAACCACCGGCTGGGTTTGGTTTGCTGCTTAATTCAGTGAGGGGTACCCGGGGGAGCTGCCCCAGCACCCCTGGTGGAACTGGGCTGGGCGGTGGCACTGCAGGGAACTGGGGCTGCTGCAGACCCCCAGCATGGGCTACTAGATCAACCCCCTGGGAGTTAAGGACCTGTGTGGGTTGTCTGCTTGTAAAACAGACCCCATGTGAACGACCATAGAAGGGAAATCCCACTCCTCCCGGAGAACTGAGCATTTCAGACAAGAGAGCTGATAGCGGCTTCATAATTTATTAGATCGCAGGTTGCCAGATGCAATAAATTATAGTCATTGTAATAATGATGATAATGATGATAATGATGATGATGATGATGATGACAGCGTTGTAATAGGGTGTCACCGTGCAGCGCCCGTCCGCTGTCACCTACACAAACAAGAGCCGCAGTCACAACGCTCTGATTTTGACTGTTAACGGGAAGACAACAAAATATTTAGGGGTTTCACAGTAAATTCAGGGGGAAATTCATCATTATTATTGTTTCTGTGCAAACTCTGCACACACAGCCTGAGAAAGGAGCGGTGCAGCCTCACAGTGTCTCTAGAGTAGCCCCGTTCCCCGCAGGCTGCACCCTATGGGGGGGTTTGCTTGCATGTTCACCAATGCACAGTGAGCTGCGATCAGTCTCTAGGACCTCCCGGCTCGGAGAGGCTCGGGGAGGGCTCAGACATAAGGAAACAGTTCAAAAAGGCAGAACACACGGGTGAAGTTGGGCGACCACTGAGTCTGTCAGAAGGAATGGAGTCATGTGGGGTCATCCCACAGCTCAGTCTCATCGCTGGGTCCCACAGCTCAGTCCCACAGCTCGATCTCACAGCTCAGTCTCATAGCTGGGTCCCACAGCTCAGTCTCATTGCTGGGTCCCACAGCTCAGTCTCATTGCTGGGTCCCACAGCTGGATCCCACAGCTCAGTCTCATAGCTGGGTCCCACAGCTCAGTCTCATAGCTGGGTCCTGCAGCTGCCCAGAGCAGCCTGGCTGCATCCCATGGGGAACCTCTGGCCACCCGCCCTGATGCTGCCACCAGCACCATGATGGGGCTGGAGGCTGCGGTGGGCTGTCACATCCCCCGTCCAACCAGCACCTTGTGGGGCAGGAGGTCAGTCACCCACAGTCCCATCTCAAAATGTTCTCCTCCATCTGTGCTGGCGGCAGCAGCTCAGTGAACTTTGATGGAGTATTTCCGAAAGGTCAGGAACTGGAGCAGCTTGTCCTTTCGCCTCTGCTTTAGGGCCATCAGGGCTCTTGTCTTCTCCTCCACATCCTGGTCGGTGGCCAGGATGATCTTGGCTCTCTCCTCCGCTTTCTTGTCCCCGGAGTGTTTGAAGAGTCTCTGCAGGGCCTCCTCGTTGATGCTCTCGAAGATGTTGCCCACGGCTTTCTTGCGCAGGGCGGTGTCGAAGCGGTAGCCGTGGACCGAGGGGCTGACCCGCAGGGACGTGGACATGGCTGGTGCTGAGCGGCTCGGCGGCGCTTTCATCTATGGGGGGCTGCTGCTGGGTTCGCTGGGCTCCGCTCGCTGGAGGGATCTGTGCTGCGCTGGCTCTCCCAGCTCCTATTTAAAGCCGGGCTGGAGGAAAAGCCGGAGGTTCAAGTTACACAGATGAGATCACAGCTGATGTCAACAGCCAAGAGTCCCAGGCGGGTTTAACAGTTGAGCTGCCAACTTTCCTCTGCTGCAGCGGGATGAAAAGTTTCCTGTGTCTGCAGTGGGGTGGTTTTGTTTTCCCGGACCCAGAACAGGCTCCATCCAGCTTCAAGCCCTGAGTGCAGCAGCCCAAACTCTGCTCCTGACCTGCTGCAGGGGGAAAAGCTCCACGGAGTGAGTTTATCGTAGTGAAAAACCCCAACCAGCCCAAAATCAGCTAAACCAGGGCGCTAACACATGGAACCATCAAAACTCCTGGGGGGAGCTAGAGTGGTGCTGGGAGCCTGGGGCTGGGACAGGTAGGGGCACAGCAGACCCCACTCACGCCTGGGCGTAGGATGCTCCTGTGGCTTCCCAGGGGATACAGCTCATGGCTAGGACTGACAGAGCTCTGTTTGCTGTATGGCAAAGGGCAGCTGGTCTGTTATGGGCTCTGAGGTCACTTCCCCAGGACCCCACAGCTCACGGTGATGCTCTGCGCAGTGCAGCAGCTAAAATCCCCTGCCCCACCATTCTCGCTGCTCCACAGCCCTTTGCTGCCCTGCTCCTGCCTCCAGTGTCCTTTTCCTCTCATTCCCAGCTCCCCAGTGCTGCTCCTCTGAGTCTGTGCCCTCCACCCTCAGCCAACACCAAACCCTGGGGCTGAGAGGACTCATCCTTAGTCACAGGGAGCAGTGTTGGGCTGTCCTGTGAGGAACAAGCAGTTGGGCTCCGCAATGGGTCCGTTCAGCTAGAGAGATGCTGTGATTCCCTCTTGCTGAGGACATGGACCGGTGAGGGGCTGGCTGTGACCACTGGAGCATCTGCTGGGGTTGACAATGGGACTACTGGCCACAGCCCTCTCTGGCCAGGGATGGCAGTGGCTGCAGAAGTCACTCGAGGGCAGGGGACCAGAGCTGAGAGTGTTCTGGTGAATTGCTGCTAACCAGCCAGATGCTGCAGCAGAGCTCCTGTTTGGAAAACCAGCATCTTGTTTACTGGTTGTACTGGTGACCCCATTGCTCATCAGTACTGGATTAGTTCAGAAACAGAAACTGTTTGACCAGCGGCCCCAGGGGTTTCCCTTATTTACTGTAGGGGAGCTCTGACCGCAGGGATGAGCAGATCCAGAGTCACAGCCCACCCCATCGCTGGCCGTCCCACGTTCCCTTTAGAACTTCTGCTTCTTCAGGCAGAGTGAGGGGATGTGGCAGCCCCAACAAACCCTCCAGCAAACTGTCTGCAAACCCTAACAAGCTCTGCAAATCCCCGGAAAACCCCAACAAACCTCCAAAAATCCCTGCAAACCACCAGCAAACTCCAACAAACCCCCAGCAAACCTCAGCGAACGCCCTCTCCTGTGGCCAGCAGGAGCCCTGGGAGACACAAGAGCACCTGAAGTCCCCATTTCTGCTCCTTGATCCTAAACATTTCTGTGTTTTAGGGTACCAACAACCTCTCTATGCAATCCCCAATGATTCTCGTTGTGCTGGAAATCCTCTCCCTTGACTGCAGTGGAGCCAAACCGGTGGGAATCACACCCCAACCACTGCAGGGCTGCTGAATCCACCCTGAAGATAGGATCTGTCTGGTTTGGGGTCGCTCTCTCTGCCTGTGAAAGGTGGTTGAGCGACCCCATTTAGCATGAGGGTGGGGGAGCAGGGATGCTGCTCATCCCCTCCTCACTGCCTGGAAGAGGGTCTGGCTTTCCCCATGGGAAGATCTGGCTGAGATGCTGAGTGAACTGGGCAGATAATAGGGTTTCAGAGGATATTAGGTGAAAAATAGTGTTGGAAGACAGTCTGAGCTCTCAAGGCTGTAGAACAGTACAGGACCCTCTTGTTTTCCCCAAAGGCTGAGGCACCTTCCCCTGTCCCCGATTTCCACTGCTCTCACAGCACGAGGAATGGTTCCGCAGGTATTTGCAGCAGAGGGAATAAATTAGCAATATTTATGGCTCAGAGAAGAATCTGCCATGGAAACGGTGACTGAAGCTGCTGCCTCCGGAGTAAGAAAGGCATCAGGGAGCTGCCAAGACAGAGCCTTCGCTCTCCTGTGAGCTCAATCCTGCACGGAGCAGCAACAAATGTCTTCTGCCCCTTCGAGTTTCTCTGCCCACT
>JAOXOE010033317.1:0-10312 GCA_028565055.1 Phoeniculus purpureus
GTGTTCCTGTGTGACTTGGTCTAGGTGATCCTGCTGTGGCAGGGGGATTGGACTGGATGATCTTTCGAGGTCCATTCTAACCCCTAAAGGTTCTGTGATTATTTCCTCACTCCATACCACATGCACGAAACAACTGATCGCCACTCTAACACTTGTGAAGACTTGTGTGCCATTTTCCCTCTCTTCTTTAAGCTAAGCACCCCTAGTTGTCTGTAGGGGAAGCCAGGTAATGTTTTCTAAGTATTTTGTAGCTCTTACTTGGCTCCATCTTTCACAAAGTGAAGGAACCGATGTTGAGGCAGTGTTGGGGCAATGTCCCTCAACAGCATCTGCTTAGTTTGAAGTGTCTTCTTTCACTATTAGCTCCATCTTGAAGTCCTGATAAAACTGTTGGCATAAACCCCGGTCCCAGTCAATGTCGTTCAACTGGGCTTTTTTGGAGAGGAATAAAAGGCACTGCTGTTTGCCAAAGAGAGCTTAAATGCACTCCCTCCTCACAGAAATAGGACCACTAGACCTTACTGTTGCCTGGGAGAAAAACTACAGCCAATAGTTTTAATGAAAAGTAGAAGGTAGACATTATTATCTCTAAAGGGATGTCTCCTCTGGCTGCAAAAATCTGACTTTCATGACCTTCTTTGTAGGCAAGCAGCTGGTTCTGATCAGTGTTCAGGAATGCCATCCCTGCGCTGATGCAGAAGTTAACATGCCATATGAAACCTGAAGCTTGCACGAAGAAAAGAAAGGAGCATCCTGCGAAGATCACTAAATAATGGTGACTAATGATCCATTTCCTACCTACATCAGCTCTCTGGAGACGTTATATGATTGACTTGCCTTTTTTCAGGTTCCCCTTTAAAACAAATTTGTTCTAGAGCCCAGAGGCCACTGGACTGACCGAGGAAGAATGTGTGAAATTATTTTTCTTTTTAAAGATATACTAAAGGTATCAACAGAAGGGTATGTTACCCACTTCAGGAATTACTGGGGAGAGTCAAAGCTAATTAGTTTTTTTCTGTGTCCCCTCCCAGGTGGTTAAGAATCTTCTAAAGTTGCTGATTTTGCCTTGTGCCACAGATGCAAAACGTATTTAGCTATGGAAACGGGAAAGCTAAAGTGATACCCCTTGTGCATTTAGCTTCCAGTCTGTTACTGTGTCAGATACACAGCGAAAGGCCTGGGTCCCTGTCACCCGGTCTGGTTTTTGGTCAGTACGGGTCAATGCATTTACAAGAAGGTAACATACCTCCCAGTAAAATTCAGCACAGTCATGCTGAGGTAACGCACACTCAACAGCAGCAGAGCCCAGGACACACGATTTTGTGCAAGACAGCCAGGCAGCTGGACATGCCACACATATGTTTAATATATACCGGAATGTTCTGAGCCGTCAAAAGAAAGAATGTTAGTTTTCTTCTGTCCCACCTGTGAAAACGGAGATCTTTTAGACACAAGACACAGACTTCAGGAGCAGTTAGCCTGAATTTGGCACTGGGGAGGAAAGGCCAGCAGAGGTGGGAGAACCCTTTTTCAAGGCTGAATGAGTTAAAAACTTCCCTGAAATATTGTTCTAAAAATGGAAAAATAAAATTGCTGGTTTATGTCTATGTGCTCATTCCTTCTGTATTATTTCTCACTTTTAAAAAAGGCGGTTTTAAAGATAGAAGTATACCTATGGATGTTAACTGTTCACAGGGATGAAAGCTGCCAAGTCTAAGAGTGCAAGTGTAACGCAGAGGAAAAAAAATTGCAGGACAACAGTCAAGATAAGAAAAATAAGGAAAAAAGGAAGTTTTCCTCCCTTGCAGATGGTAAATAAGCTAAAGATGGTACGTAAGCTAAATAACAGCTGAGAAGTAACAATCCTTTCTTCTGTTTGCACTTTGATATCTCACCCCCTGGAAGCTCTAGATGCCTTGGTAACCTCCTGACAGCCTCCCCAGGGCATGGATCAGTCAGGCTCAAGTGTCTGAGCTCCGCAAAGAAACACCCCCACATCTAGATCTCCCTTGTAAGAGGCTTGAGCAGGAGTTCAGAGATCACATATGTCTCTTATAATGGACAGGCATATTTTATGCACCACCAGTGTTCTGCCACCTCAGGAAACCTGGCTTGGAAAGTCATGTGGAATCTCCTCGAAGACAGTTTTTCTGGTTTTTGTAAGTAAACTGTCGCACTAAACCAAGCACAGTCTAGACGTGTGTGAGGATCCTAAAGGCAAACGGGCTCTAGGAGACGCATGCAGTGCAACGAATCGGTTCCAGTGGGCTTCTCAGGGGTTATTATTGACTACCCTGTGAAAGAAGTTATGGGGAATGGATCAGATCATCAGACCATTTGATTTCTATTTTGAGCCATGGTATTTTGTCAGCTGCCCAAGAATTTATGCAATGTCAGACAAATGCTATCAGATCCAAACAACTGATGATCAACCTTTTTCCAGACCAGTTTTGGAAGAAGACCCTAAAGCTCTTAACCATTCTGAGAACCATCTTGTGGGCACCAAAGGACGAACTTCAGATAAAAGGATTTTTCTCAGAATTTCTCCTAAAACCACCGCATTTGGCGTGCGGTGGCTGTCTGTGTCCAGTGTCTGAACACAGGAGCATGGCTGCAGTTTACAGCCTCTGTTGCCTGAGTGATGTCCAGATTCACAGCAATAAAGAAGAGCTATTTCCTTTCACACCCCATAGTTTGTAAATTGTCAGATATTAAGATGTCACTGTTTCTTCCTGCTCCTGTTCCCATTAACAGGAGTTTTGCTACACGTCTTCACAGAAAAATATGCCTATAAATGTATGTATTTCAGATACACCTGGAGAGACATATCCCTAAGTTGAAGTGATAGACACTTTTTTAGTGGCATAGAGCTCGTTAGCTCAGATACGACTTTCACAAAGAACCAAAAATGAGATGGAAAACAAAAAAAGTCCAGTTTAAGTTTTCTACTTGTAATGAATGTCATCTTCTCAGTTGCAGGTTTGATCATCTTCTCATGGACATTAACAGTGTGTTTACTATTGCTTCCAGACAAATAGCCTCAAATGTGTGTGTGTTTATATGTATGTTCATATATGCAGTCAGTCTTCGGCTCTGAACAACAAGAAAAAGGTGCACATGATGGTAAGATATCCAGATACAGGTCTTCTGCCTTGCCTTGCTCACAGCAATGCTTTAGTCTCATACTACGTACTGTCTTCTCTACAAGAATCTATTGCTACAACTTTAGTTACACGTCCAGATTTTCCATAAGTGAAACAAGAACTACAAGGAAACCTGCACAACTGCTCCAAAGAAAGGTCATTCCCCATTTGAATACTTGGACACTGGGGTCAGCAGTTTGGCATAGTATTTGTGAGATGTTCCACAACAACTTTTAAGGTTGTAAGTATTTTCAGGCTTAGAGGCCAATCCTGTCATCAGATTTCTAAGGAATACACAAGGGCTTTGTCCAGGCTCTTCTGTTCTTAGCAAACAAGTTATTATTGTGTATTATTTGGTAGCAGGGGAAGATGACCCTTGCCATAGATACTGGAGATAAGGAGAAGCTTCTCTTGGGAGAATAAGTAGGTGTGGGACAGTCTGCAGTCTGTCAAACATGAGGAATGTTTAAACATTTCTAGTGGTGAACACCAAGGCTATTCAAAGCCCAGTTTTGCAGAACAGGAATTAAGTAGCAACAGCAAGGAGTGTGTGAATCACATCTGCCAGAGGAGACATCTGCCTGACAGACCAGTAGGATAGCGGAGATACTGCTGATGTGCAGTGGCATTGCCTAGCTGCTTGTTCCTCCCTCCAAAATCGCTCCAGTTCTGCCAAAGGCTTTCTCCCCCAGACTTTGGCCTAGAGAAGGAAGGATATGAAATAATTATTGATGAGAAAATAAAATGTCTGTTATTATCCCTGCAGTCCCAGCTGTCCAAATAATGTGGACAATATTAAGTGATATTAACAAAAATGCTGACTCAAGTTAATTCCTAGGTAACTGCTCCGCAAGAAGATAGGGCAGAATAGCAGCAGCTGAAAAATCCCGGAAAAACTTACTTCAAAATCCAGAGCCAATAATGTAAAAGGAGTGTTATACTGCAGTTAGAGCTAATGTCCTTGCCTTAAAAATGAAAAATAAATCTGATAGATAGACGAGGCCAAAGCCGGTAATACTAATTAAGATAACACTCAAAGCAGTCTATTAATACATTGTTTAGTCTGGAATACCTGGTCAACAGCAGCTTCACTTTGCTGCCAGGGACACTGGCCAACTGTTTTCTGGCAGGGGAGAAACTAAATTGATGGTGCTGTGTTACTGGGTTGGATTTAGATGATCTTTCAAGGTCCCTTCCAACCCATAACACTCTGTGATTCTGTGCTCTGTTTATCAGAGGATGCCCATGAAGGTTTTCACACCCACACACAGTCCAGATCCAGTGCAGACCTCCAGTTTCCTGCAGGACAGCCAGTTCTCTCTCTCCACAACACCCTCTTGTCACTATGTTCCTTGAAGGGTCCCAGTGGTACGGTGCAGTGCCACAGAAAGAAAGAATAAATAACTTGCAGCCTTGCCTGTTTCTCGCTGGCAATACTGCTCTGTTGTGCTGCAAAAGGAATTCCAGCCAGCCAGAAACAAAGAGAGGCTACCCAACAGGTACGCATCTGGCACACCAAAGGCTCTGGACCACTGCTCTTGAAAGTAGTTTTGTGATGTTACTCACAGTCACCACAGAGGTTGTATATCCCAGCTGGGAGTAAAGCAGGTGGTGAGTTTTGCTGCCTGCCCTCTCCCTAGGTTAGGTGTGTTGGTCCTGCTGCTCAATGCTCCCACCACATCCAGGTGCAGGATGACAGCAAGCCAAAGTAGAAAGCAAAAACTTTTCTATTGACATATGCTTTCCTCACAACATCTACTGAAAGCTAGATCCTTTCATTGGAATGACAAGACTGCCCCTGCTTTATGGTTGTTCCTCCACCACAAAGTGAAACCTGTCTCAGGACAACCTGCCCCATTTTTTTCTGTGTGCCCTCTATGAGGCATTTCCTTTCTCTCCCAGCAGCACTCACAGACAAATTCCCCAACTTTGACGTCTTAGCAAGGGATCGTCATGGTGTAAACTTTCATTTTTTAATAGAAGTATTACAACAGCATCCTTTTGGTAAGTTTGCATTCCCTGGCTTCCCTTTAAGACCAGCCCACCTCAGAAAACACTTCACCCCTACTTCTCACCCAGCTGAGCCTGAAATTCTTTTCACAAAAGGCAGCCAGACACCTGAACCCAGGAGGGACTTTGCATAGTTCATGGAAAGGTTAAGGTGCAGCATGTCCTGAGTCTGAAGACCTGGGTAAACCTCAGCAGCTGGACAGTTGGGTATCTTTTTGATTCAATGCTTATCTGCTCTTGAGTCCCAGGGTTCAGCTCATGTTCAGACCAGAAGAAAGATAAAATGAGGTTTCCTTTTCACATGCAGCTCAGCTGGAATAAAAGGGAGTTAAGCGTGATAAGAGCCATCTGCTTTTATTGGAAATTAAATGTCATGTTGAAGGACACTAATTCAGTATTTCACAGAAGTGTCACAGGATACTAACACCATCTTTATTACTTTGTACCACAGGCTTCGGGGTGGAGGGGGTGGATTAGGTTGGGGTTTTGGTGATGGGTTTGTTTTTTTTCTTGTTTAATTCTGCCCCTCCCCACCTCGTTTAGTCCTTTGTCAGGAATGAAGCATAAAAAACACTGCTGTCAGGAAAGTCCTGGGTTTTTCAAGTCCAGTGACTTGACACATGACCTGATTTTACACAGAGTCTCTTAAAGACTTGCAAATGAGTGCATATGAAAAAATGTCCAGCAGTATGAGTATGGAATATGAACAATTCCACTGGGAATGCAGTTTGTTGCCAGGATCAGAGCATATGTCACCCATAGTAACAGCTGGCAGCATGGGATGCCCCTGCCAAGAGCTGGTTTAATACAGGGCCCAGTGGTGAACACACTGGTCTTGTTGGACAATAATTGGAGTAAGGAGGACTGAGTGAATTCCTGCTGCCACATCCTGCTCATTCACTTCATCTCCTGCACCTCTTCTTGGGATGAACCTTGGGGGCTTGACCCTTTGAGTTGTTTTCTCTCCCACTGGTGACTTTGAGATGCTTTTTCTGCCTTTAAGGACTTAAAAGATTTCTTCAAAGGTTACTGAGGATTAAATGGCATTTGACACATCCTGGCTCCAAGGTACCTACAATCAGCCATGATCCTCCCCTTGTACCACCAACTATGTAAAGAAATACCAGTCTTTACAGCCTTTCTTGAGGAAGACTACTTCTGTGTGGCAAGTCCCAGCCTTGTCGCTCCTTTCTATTACAGAATGACAGAATCAGAGGATTACTGAGGCTGGAAAACTGAAGTCATCAAGTCCAGCCTATGGCCTAACATTACCACATCTCTAGTGTGTCACAGTCTTGTCTTTTGTCTGAGAGTTGTACAAGTGCTTTTGAGCCCTCCCCGTTTTGTTTTTGTTCCAGGTCATCAGCATATTAACTAAATTAAACGGGTAATAACATCTCAGACCTGATCAACTGAATAAGCCATTGCCACCATACAAGCACATTCTTCCAGATAGGCTTGGTCCTGTGATCCAGGCTGTTATTTCAATGACAATAGAGCTTGGACTAAGCTCTTTTAAGAAGCTGTAACAACCATAAACTAACGAATAGATGTGGTCAGTACAGAAATGCAGTGTCACAAGAAAAGAAGAAGCAAAAATGTCTTTGCAGTATCTTTGCAGTAGTTGTCTGCAGCAGCTGTCCACAATCTTTGTTGAGTGCCACACAGAGGACCTAAGAAAAATATTTCAATATATTTTTAGTCTGAACCTCTTATAAGCTAGTGCCAGATAACATTAGTTCTTCCTGTCACCAAACTTGTCTTTGTCAACAAGACTAGTTTTCTGCTCTGAGGATGCATCATTGGGTAATGCACCAATGCACACGTGCATCCACCTCTTTTGCTGCAAAACTTTGTGAGGAAGCTTCTGTCGGTCCTCCTGGTTATCTGCAGGACCTGCACAATTCCTGCAATGTCTCAGATGCCTCCAGGATGTTCAGCCTTCCTGTGGTCACCAGCAGTTGGCTGTGGGCCCTACACTACCCCTTTGTGTTCTCATGCTTGCATTTCCAGAGAAAGGGCCAAATGTTCCTAAAGTCTTAGCTTATATGGCTTGAAAATAGACTTGTTGCTCCTAAGTTGCCTAACAACTTTGCGGCAATTTTCCCAGAAAGGGTCTGTAATTTATTACGATCACAGGTAGGTGTTTGCAAAACAGGTGTATTCATTACTTATGAAACTTTTTAGGGTCTCTCGACACCATTAGAACGTGGAATAAATAAATAGAGCCTTAGATTAGGGTTCTGATTTTCAGAAATGATACTGCAATGAAATACTAACAATATCCTAGCAGCTATTTCCAACTAGAATGTTGGAAGTATTCTAACCTTTCAGAGGTTTTTTTATGTTAGGAGACCCAGACAGGAACTAATGTTTCCATAAATATTGAAGATGTTAAAGAAGGAAGTTTTTGACTGATCAGAACCTGGTTCTCAGTGTTAGTGATAGAGTTGTCATTCCTCTGGCAAAGCTTGGATCCCTAACAGCGTTCAGTTTCAAGCATGTTTCTGATAAGAAGAAATTTGCCACCAGGCACAATGGGGTTCTTTTTCTAGCATTTGTTTTAAATTCTTTTTACATGCTGTGTTCTTTGTTTATGTTAAATTAACTCCTGAGTTCAGAATGTTGTTCTACCTACTAAAAGGCCCTGGCAATGAAAAGGTGGTAAGTAGTCTGTAATGAGAATTTGAAGACTGAATCCAAATGGCTGTTTGTTGTATTTTTAGGCTTGAGATTCCCAGCTGTCTTGGGGGTAGTGTAACAGTTATATGTTGGTTTAAGACTGTGATAAAAAAAATTCTAGGTGTCATCAGTGTCACACCTAAACTATATTTAATTAAATTAGAAGCTCCTTCAGCATTTGTCTTGGGGTCCTTTTTATGTATCTTTAAATTAATGTTGGGCTACCTAATTTACAGCTAGGGTCAGAAATAAAAGTAAAATGTTAAGCTCGAGTTAGAAGCAGAGAATACATCATTAGGCTGAATCAAGGACTACTGCAGAGCTGGTCTCATTACTCCATAAATATTTGGGGACCAAGAGGCTCATTTAGCATTTGGGTCACATTTAAGGCCACACAGTTATGGGAAAGAGTTGAGAGAACTACAAACTACATATGCTACTGGCTGCCTATGTGATACTGTAGACCAAGACCATCTCTCTGGCTTCCCAAAAGTCTCCAGGCAGAGCAGGGCAGAGCTAAACTGAGGGGCTTGGAGTCAGGTCCAAGAGAGACCCATAAGACGTTTACAAGCATCTTCTGCGTGGATGCTGTTCTATCCTGTGGTTAACTTCTAATGCATGTTTACTTACTACTTTTAGGCCAGGTGCTTATAGGGATAACTTGATTATATTTAAGACCCAGGGCTGCTAGTATGATACAGACTTGAAAAGTTCACTGGTAAAGAGTATATTCAGGACAGGATAGTCAGCCTGTCTAACTGTATGGTCCCAGTATTCGTCTTCAGGTTGCTTTTAGTCATTAGATGCAGCAGATGTAACTGAAACTGAGTTAGAAACACGGTTAGGATTTGGACAGGGATGAACTGCAGCTCTGTAGAAAACATAGAAGGACCCAAAGCACTTTGAGACAGCAAAGGCTCATCTCAAGGCATGCTTTAAACTGCATTTGACAGTGACTCCAGATTCATCCCTGCTCTTGGGAGGGTATTTGACTTCACTACTCCCCTTCCCCAGCTCTCTTAAGCTCACTTCTCAGCAGACCTCAGGGCTGTCCCTCCTTGGGACACTAGCACCAGGAAGGAATTGGGAGGCGCTATGGAGCTGCTGGGAGAGTAGGGTGTACCATGGAATAAGCTTCAGCATAGGAAAATGCATCCAGAAATCTCCCAGTCCAGCTACAAGCACTGTCCATAAGCTGCTTGATCTTGTCTCTTCATGTTTTCTGATTCTGGCCTTTGTCACCCTTCCCTTTGCCCTTTTCCTTTTCATAACAGAGTATCAACAATAATCTAGGACACAGCCTCACCCGCCCACAAACATAAGATCTAAAAATATGCAGCAAGCCACACAATGTCCTAACTTAGGCTACTAGGCTTTTCTCAGCCTCTTCATTTTTCCTACTTTTTTCTCCCAGCTGAACTTCAACCTTAATCACAGACCTTGTTTTAGATCTGGTCTGGTGAACTCTGCAAAATGCAAACCTCAACATCATTCTGTGTTGAGGATTTTTAGAAACTGAAACTCTGGCTCGGTGTCATTAAAGCAGAGCTTGACAGCTCCTGATCGCTTTCTTCCTTCAAAAGCCATGATGTTGCCAATTCCAGCACTAGCAATACTCTAAGGCTGAACACTAGACCAATGATGTCCTATGAACTTCAGATGAAAATACCTTGGGAGTAATGGTAATATTAACTTTCAACATATCTGGTGACCTATGATGAGTTTCTTCCTCTATCCAATTATTTACCTGAACCAACACATAATGTGGTTCTCAATCTAAATCATGCAACACACATGAAACCCAGATTCACAAGTAAATGTAGGACTAGGTGTTACTGATTCCAGTCCTAAATCAAGATTATCTGGCCATTTAAAATCCCTTTTTGCTTAAACTTTTTAGTGTCCTTTACTTGACTTTAATACAGTATATGCTTTTCAGTAAATTGTAGCTTACTTGAGTAGGAGGTCTGATGCCTTTTGAAAGCCCCTTCCAAACCTAATACACTGTGTAAACTGTGTATATGTCTGAAAGACAAAAAGTAACTGGGGGATTACTCTTCACACCTATGTCACTTCAGTTCCTCAATTTCTTAAAACTTGTATCCCAAGTATAGCCCATCACTTAGCTTATAGACCACTAAATACGGAAGACCTAAAAGCTTCCCAGTAACCCATGTCTATTTCATCTCAGCTCACACTGAAAGCTTGCTCTGAACATCCTCATCAGAGGGGACCATTCATTTCTAACTGCCTAAATCCCATTCATATGCTTGTCTTTGTTCAGTAATTCCAGGGATTTTTTGAACAAGAAGATGTGTTCCCAGGTGGATTCCAGCTCTCAGCACAGCACAGTTGACACTTCTTGAACTCCCGAGTTCACAGAACCACAGAACATTAGGGATTAGAAGGGACCTCAAAAGATCATCTAGTCCAATCCCCCTGACACAGCAGGACCACCTAGACCAAGTCACACAGGA
>JAOXOE010033318.1:0-10311 GCA_028565055.1 Phoeniculus purpureus
CAAAGGTTGGACTCGATGACCCTGGAGGTCCTTTCCAGCCATGATGATTCTGTGATTCTGTGATTCTGTGATTCTATCACTAGTGACTTGGGGGAAGAGACCAAACCCCACCTCTCTATAACTCTGTTCAAGTAGCTGCAGACAGCAGTAAGGTTTCCCCTCAGCCCCCTCTTCTTCAGACTCCTGCATATATATTAGAAACGCAAACCACAATGGCAACAACAGCTAAGACCAGAGAAGTCACAACCATGGAATTTTGTTTCTTCCAAATAATGTCATCCTTTATGAGAAATAACAATATGTCTTCAGTTGATGTAAGCTTAGAGAAAGAAAGGCAGGATAAAGTCAGGTGGAGGAACTACAGAGAAAGGAAAATCAATTCAAGACAAGCTGAGAAAAAGTATTAAATCAATCACAGGTTAACAAGGAGAGTCCCTGAAAAAGATGGAACCTGATAGAAGACACCATCAGTGCATATAGATTTTTAGTGTCTGAGAAATGGCACAGCACACAGAACAGCCCAGAGGAATGCTGCACGTTACTTCCAAAACATCTGAAGTGAGTATCTCCTCTGCCAAGTGACCTTATTATGGTACTACCATATAGAAACCCTGAAATGTCTTGCTTCTTTACTCCAGGGTCCTAGATCCTGAAGGCTGTGAGCACTGCACGAGCATTAGTACAGGAACCAATCGCAGCAGATGAGGCTAATTAACCAGGACATCTCCTGTGGCAAAATGCTCATCCTATGCAGGTTCAACTTTTTTGCCACAGCAATATAACTTTTCAACCAGAAAGGCCACAGGAAAGGGAAATGACTGAGACCACAGGTAGCTCTGAGGACAAGCACTGCAGGGGTACTGCTGAAGGCTGCTCTTGGAACAGTTTGGTATAGCAAATGACATTCACATTCTTTCTGCATAGTGAGGAAGAGCTAGTCTTCCTTGTCCCCAGTCACAAGGTAGTCCTGCAACGTCCCTTTTTAGCTCCAGATTTCTGCAGGTGTGGTGAGGTCTCAATGGATTCAGAATTGTGAAAGCAAATATATCTGTACAGCCAACCTGCAGCAAGGAGGAATGTAGCTGAGTTATGAAGTTTATTGAAATAAGGAAAAAAACAGGGTTAAGATATTTAATGTCATACACTCTGCTCTTCAGTTTGTCCTTTCACCTAATTAACTATTTGGCAGCTAATTAACAATGGTGTGGGCTGCTAGCCCACAAACTTTTAAACAGTTTGATCAGTCCCACTAGCATCAAGCCACCTCTGCCAAGAACAGCAGCTGGAAGTTTTAGATTAAAAGAAAATTTCTTTGGACTGAAGGATATGAATCAAACTAAGGCTTCAGAAGAGAACTGGTTCTTTCACTGCATTGGTAACAACTTCCTTACAGAGGTGACCAAGGAGTCAACAAGAAGGTGTGTGGCTGTCGTGATCCTTATAATACCACAAGAAATGTGTGAGCATGTGACGGTCTTCACTGTGGTGATCTTGAGATGTGGAGTGCAGGAACTTGAGAGAAGGATGAAAGGCAAACAGTGTTACCAGAGCAGACAAATCTCTTCAGATATCTGCTTGTAAGAACCCCATGGGTTATGCCACTGGAGAGAAGATGAGTCCAGGGCAGATCTTGAATTTTCAAGGATGACCTCCTTTGAGCTCAGGAATTGTTCAATCTGATGTGAAGTAATCAAACAAAGACAGCAGAAGGCCTGTATGGACATCCAGGGAGCTTCTGCCTAAAGCCAGTTATGAACAGAAGCAAAAGCTTACCTAATCTGGAGTTGTAGACAGCAAGAAAAGTTTCCACAGGCACATTAGATAAAAAAGAACGTGGAAAAGTCTGAGGTGCCCAATGCTTCCTTTGCCTCCAACTTTACTGGTAAAATCAGCCTCCAGGAGCCTCACATCCTCAAAACCAGATGAAATGTCTGGAACAACAATGTCTTAACCTGGGTGGAACAGGACCAGCTTAGGGAGCAGTTAAACTGAACATACACCAGTCCAGGGGATGGTTTGGGGCGCATGCTCGGTGCTGAAACTTGTAATGGCCATGCCATTACAAGACCACCCTCCATTATCTTTGAAAGTGGTGATTGGGAGAAGTTTTTGAGGGCTGAAAGAGAGCAAATGTCAACTCTGTCTTTAAGAGAAGCAAGAGTATCTGGAGAGTTACAGGCTGGTCAGCCTCCTCTCAGTTCCTGTAGAGGAACAACTAATGGAGCAACCAAACCTGGAAGCCCTTCTTTAATGATCTAAATGATGGAGTACAGCAGTTTTGCAGACGATACATTACTAGATGGTCTGGAGAAAGGCAGGTAGGACCTTCATGATGTTCAGCACAGGGAAATGCACCAGCTGGGACCAGTGGGCTAGAAAGCAGTTCTACAGAGAAGGACCAAAGGACAGCATGTTGACCACTCATCAGCAACTCACCTGCACAGCAAAGATGGCCAATGGCATCCTGGGCTGCATTAGGAACAGCATCACCAGCAGGCGGGGTCAAGCAATCCTTCCCTTCCACTCAGCAGCACTGCGACACATCTAGTGCTGACTCCAGGCCTAGGTTCCCAGTACAAAAGACACATGGACATACCAGTGTCTCTCCAACAAAGGGCTACAAAGATCAAGGACTACAGCACTCATCATTCAACAACAGGCTGAGAGAGCTGGTCATGTTTCACTTACAGGAAGGCTTGTGAAGGTTATTACTGATTTCTACAGCAACCTAACAGAAAAGAAGGAAGAGGATGGAGCTGGACTTTAATCAGTGGTTCCCAATAAGAGGATAAAAGGTGACAGGCACAGACTGAAACACGTTAAATTCCATCTGAACACTCAAGAAAGTTGGCAAGTTTTTACTACATGGGTGGTCAAACATGAATAGTTTGCCCACAGAGGTTTTGGAGTCTCTGCCCTTGGAGATAACCAAAACCCAACTAGACATGCTCCTGAGGAACCTCCTCTACCTGCTCTTGCTCTGAGCTGGGGAACCGACCAGGTGATTGCTAGTCCAAATGGACTAGAATCATAGAATCAGAGTCATTAGGGTTTGGAAGGGACCCCGAAAGATCATCTAGTCCAATCTCCCTGCCACAGAAGGACCACTTCACTGGAGAGGTTATACAATCAGTATCACTCTGGGTTGCAAGGGACCACCTGACCATCCAGTTCCAACCCCCCCCACCATGGGCAGGGACACCCCACCCTAGATCAGGCTGGCCAGAGCCTCATCCAGCCTGGCCTTAAACACCTCCAGGGATGGGGCCCCAACCACCTCCCTGGGCAACCCATTCCAGGCTCTCACCACTCTCATGGTGAAGAACTTCCTCCTCTCATCCAATCTAAATCTATCCATCTCCAGCTTTGCTCCATTGCCCCTAGTCCTGTCTCTACCCGCCATCCTAAATAGTCCCTCCCCAGCTTTTTGATAGGCTCCTCTCAGATACTGGAAGGCCACTGGAAGGTCTTCAGAACAGAGACGAAAATAATGTTTCCTTTTTTTTCACATCATAATAAGGAAGGTGAACTTCCATCTAACTAGAAATATCTTCTTACAAATTAAGTTTTGTGCTAATTTAGCTTTCTCCAACAGGAAGCAGATGCATTCAGAAGACAGATGTAATTTATGAACTCAAGCAGACAGCATTGCGAAGTGGAAAAAAAAAATACGGATTAAAATAGTTTCAAGCATCATTTTGGCCACACGTGTGTTTTGTTCCTTCTGGACCTGTGTGAGTACAACAGCTAAATGAAAATTAATGGCCAAAAAAACTGTTTTAGTGGGCCAGAGTTCCTAAATGCAGGTAAGTTTTTGATGGAACTTCACCTTCACAGAAATTAGTTACCACATTCTGTTCTCTTTAACGCCATGGAAAATGGAACATTCCCTAGCATAACTGCTTTGCAAATAAAGTTTTTATTAATTCCAACAGCAGTTGACCCTACCAAAAGGGACACTTGAGCAGTGCCAGCTGAAAACCTTCACTTGTGTTAGGTAATCAATACTTTGAGAACAAGCAAAGAGCTTTAACGTCATCATTCTATAGAAATTATTTAAATCTGGGGGCCCTAAACTGAAATTGTTATAATCAACACCAGTTCTCCAAATGAATTCACAGTTTCTTGTAACTCTAGAAACTGGGTTGTCATGGCAAATATTTAGGAGGCTGGTAGAACAACCTGTTGGGATGTGTTCTCATTCAGATATGTATGATGCACAATAGAAATTCACGGGATTTTCTTCATACAAATTATCCATCAGTTCCTGCAAAGGTCCACTCCCTCCTATGTATCCACAGCAACAATTCACCATAGTTTCATATCTTTTTTCTGGGCGTTGCTGCCTTTTACACAAGTGAGCCCAGCTTCTTTCTCTAGGCTTTTGCTGGAAGAGCAACAGTGCTTGAGGGAGAATTAAAATCAAAATATTCACAAGTAGCTCTGTACCTCCCAACTGTTCAATTCACTAATTGGGACAAGCACCATCAGAGCCTGACTGTACCATGGCTGGTGAACTTGAATGACCTTGGCTCCAAGAGTTTGGCTGACTTTACTTAACATAAGCCTGAGACAGCATCATTGCAATGAAGGAAGTTTTACTAATGGAGTTTCCCCTGCGCATTAGTATAACTCCAAATATTAGCTCCATGTTTTTAATGGGAATTTTAATAATTTATCATTTGGATTACAGAGCTGCCTTATCTATGCTTCCCTGTTAATAAGTCTTAATGCTGAGCAAACGGACATGCAGCAAGTCACCTAAACAATTTCATTCTTTATATTTACAGTTATGATTGCCAACAGGAAAAGCTCATTTCTGTTCTTAGAAAGCACTATTGAAGGATTTAACTTCTTCAAATTAACACTTCCACAAAGTGTTTCCCTTCTAAAAATCTGAACCTTACTCCCTGCCTAAAAGAGGAGTCATGTTCTGGTTAAGGAACAAAATGAACTACTAATCTGGAGAAAGATCAATGTACACGCCCTCTCCATTCTAAACATAATTCTAGCCATGTGCATTGTGGTTTAATAACTTCATTTCTGGCTCTTCCTGGTTCCTCCTCCTAAAAAGGGATGTCTAAATAATAATTAGACTTCAGAACAGAAAACATAGTTAAAAACAGAACTACAGAATGGTTTAGGTTGGAAGGAACGTTAAAGATCATCTTGGGTGGGGTTACCATGTTCTAGCTGAATGGCTGTAGACTGGCCCATTCACATGGCTGTGAGACACCAGCAGAAGCTGCTCAAGCCCAGTTTTATTGGAATGGGAGATAAGCAGTTGCCCCTTGCAATCATTTGGATAGATGCCCAAGAAAGGAAGAGACATTGCCCAGTAGTAATTTTCACCTGGGTACTTGCCTGCTCCACTGGTGGTGTCTTGGATCTGTTAGTGGAAGACATAAAAGACTGGATCTGCTCATCTTCTCCACTGCAAGCATGACTAGAAATTACCTGCCATGGCCAAGCTCAGCTATTTCCTCTGCAGACTGACAAGCCCTTATTCACCCATGTGCAGAGGCTCCTGTACAACTGACTCCATGTAACATCATGACATTGTCCCCTGTTATTTTCTTACTAATGACTAGGGTTATATTTCCTTTTCTCGCTCCTCTTAAGCATTGAGTTGACATTTTCATCAAGATATCTACTACACTCTTAATGTCTCAATTCCCTTGTAATAATGATCAGCTCAGAGCCCACTGTCTTACACGTGAAACACAGATTATTCCCCCCACATCCACATCAATTTATGTTTTCATGGTGAACTTCATCTGCAAATGGAATGCCAGGCCACAAGCTCGTTTAGCTGGTCTTCACAATCCCAAAGAATAACACCCTCAGGAAACTTTTCCACCCCTTTTTCAGAAAGTCATGAAAGGACATAATTTCAGATAAAATACATAGCACATTGACAGTAAATATATCTTCAACTAACAGCAACTCTTAATTTTCAAAGCTTACTGCCACCCTATCATCAAAAGATGAGACTTCAAAGTTGTAATTAGGTACTTATTGACCTAATCTGCAAACAGAGTCCATTTCTCAGGACAGGCTTGCAGAGAAATTAGATCCTAGTAAGACATGTACATTTTTATGAACATGGTTCAAAGGAAAGAACGTCATCTAGTTTGTCACCCGCTGTCACTTCATACACTGGTGCCTTCTAATGGTAGGTTTACATCAACATAATTATGCTCATTCTAAGTCAGGACTTCAAAGGGAGAAGGGATAACTTGTCGCATTATTTATTGACCTGAGCAGAGGTATCTGTTCTGCTCAGCGTTTGTTCAAGACAAATATTAACAAAATATTAATAAAATATTAACATTAACAGAAATGTGCACTTCAAACACCAGGCAAAAAGTGTTTCCTAATCACCTAGACCTTATAGAGTAAAAAATATAAAATAGTAAAAATATTCTATTCATAGAACAGAACATTTTTCTACATTCCACCTCAAGCCTGGTAAAAAAAGGCAAAAAACACCAAAACTACCACAATCTTCCCTGTTCAAGACAGGAGTGAATTGGAATTTGCTTATGAAAACAGTAATTCTGTACAGAATACGAGAGGTATGTAAAACAAGTGGGCAGAACAATAGATCCCACTATATGCCAGAATTCAAAATAGTTTAAGATTGATGGGAAAATGCAGCCTGTTGTTTATCATCAGACTGGTACCTGGTTGATCCACTAGAACAATTACGCTCCTATTGATATTACCCCAGGGAACTCATTTGTACATATGTTTACCATGCATAAACTCATCTATGCACACACATCTCTATGTTCAAGCTCAAAATCCTACCAAGAATTCTGCTCAGATCGAAAGTCTTTCCGTCCCTTACCCCCCAGCCCCAATTATTCTCTTCTTCATGTTGCAACAAACTCTTCTGGAAACTCCAAAGGCTGACTAAGTATTTGCATTTTTCCTATAGTTCTATCATCATGAAACATTTTTGCACCAGATAACCCTGAAATATAGAAAAGACATTAAAAACCCAACAGATTTAGAAGTTAATCTCACAACTTGTTTGAGACAGAAGCTGAAGTTCTGTCAGAAGTTTTTTTGGCATCTTGCAGTGTGATTTTGGTCTTTTATCTTGATTTATTAGGCCAATTATGATTTTTCATTTCACATCCTGATACTGTGGTGATTCCTGAGAATACTACATTATGACTGTACTTATCTTATGCCTATCCTCAGGGAAACAGAGCCCGATGCCCCTGTAACTACCCAACGGCTGAGTTCTCTGCATGGTTCAGCTGGAAACAGACCAGCAAGATGCCCCATTTATTTGTCTACACACACATTTTGGAAATAACATCAAGAGAGTAAAAAGAAAAAGTGGGTGAAGAAAAGCTACAATTTGTACTGCAGTTATTATTTTTAGCTTTATAGTTACCAAGAAAACCCAAGTGAAAATTTCAACACAGTTTGCATAAAATCAGCATGGTTTACTAGATTAACTAGCACTAGGGCTGTTCCATCTGTGATCTTCAAGGAAATTCAGACCTCAGTCAAGGGGAGAGCAACAGGAGGAAAGGTGAAACAAAACACCTTTGGGACAAAGCAATTCTAAAAGCCCAGCCTTGGCTACTGTGAGCCTTAGCTCTCCTGCACTGCTAAAACACAGCTTGAGGCCTGAAGAGAACCTCCTGAAAAGCTGCAAGTAACGGAGCTGGAGATATTTATGGGTTTAGACAACACCAATCAGGTAGAGCCACAGGGGGGTTGTTGGTTTTACTTTGCTTGACTAAAAAAGAAAAAAAAATAATCACATGGCGCTATTGCACTTTGTGCTGTGACTTTTTTCTGTTTAACCCCAGAGCTTCAAGTTAAAAAAAAAAAAAAGAGAGAGAAATTAAGACAGACTCACTGTCTTTCTTGGAAAATCCTTTCTTGTCTTTCTTGGAAAATCCTTTCTTGGAAGTCTAGAGCCAGCACAGAGCTACAGCAGCTCGAGGCATCCCCAGCCTTGCCCACACACCCCATTCTGCTAAAGGGCTTCATCCCTCCTTGCAGGCTTTTCCATTGATGCTTCTGTCTGAGCAGGTTTCAGAAACACTTTGAAGAAGCCCCAGAATATATCTTAAAGTCATGCCTGTCTCAAGAGTGCCAAGCCTTAACCACATACATTATAAGTTCACATCAACCTTTAATTGCTTGTGTGCTTTCAAGTAATAAGAAAAATCTACGTGTGCTGATGCTTAATGGACAGTGGAAATGGGATCGTCTCCAGAGCAATTTTGTTTTGACTGTGCAGACTTGCTGCTCTAAAGAACAAGAGTCAGGAAAAGTTAATCACTAATGTCAGAGACAGACTAAAATTGATCTTTCCACCAGGTTTCCCTAACCCTGGCTCCTCAGTTCACAGTAGTTTTATGTAGCTTCACAGAGCTGACCCAGAGCTGGCTAGAAAGCTGCTTCAAACATCTCATAAAATTTGTGTTGCTGATCTTTTTTGTGGCTGCTCCATCCTGAAGAGCTTGAAAAGCTCTTCCTCATCAAAATTGCTCCTACCCAATCTCAGGCTACTCCCAGCCTCAACACTCCATAATGAAACCTGCCATGCAGCCAACTCATATACTTGAGATGTCAGTAGAAAATGATGACAAATAAAACCAAGTTGACTTTGTGGGTGTCCTGTCTGATTAAACTAAAACTATTTCATAAACCAAAACTACTTCAGGTTTTTAAACTGGTTACAGCTTTCCTTAAGAGAAAAATCTGCACTTGCTGCTGCTTGGCAGAGAACCTGGCAGCATATAATCCCATCTGAGACATGTCAGAGAAGTTTGATTCCACAATCATGGAGCAAAAAGCCTGTCCTTTGGACCGTCTGCCTTCCTGCAGCCTCCTGGCTGGGTCCAGTGAATTTTCTTGCTGTGAAATTTCAAGATGACCTCATGGATCACAGTGCCTTCAGGTGATTTAGGCACAACGACTGCATCAGATAATATTAGCTTGATTTGGTTTGTTAATCCTGCCCTCCTTATTGCAGACTACTGACTGCATCATTGCAGATTAAAGGGGCAAGATGGGCCTTTTCATACTCCCCATTTCCTGAAAACATACATAGACCCAGCAGGACAGGAAATTAAGGCCCCCACCTCCCAAGCATCACAAGATCAGATAAAAAGGAAAAAAAAAAAAATCAGTGTTCACAAACAAAAGAACCGCACAGACTAAGCGGCCTCAGATAGTGTCAGGAAAGGTAAAACCAGACCACTCATTTGGACGCTGAGGTTTATCACCACTTCAAGGATGTAAGCCATGGGTCCTGTGAAAATGCTAAGAAAGAAGAGGTGGTCTGGGAATAAAACTGCGTTTCCTGAAGTTGCTGGTGGAGATGGAGGACCCTCTTCTCCTCTCCCAAACTACCCCACAATAAGCAGTATTTTCCCTGAAGGTAAGCAGAGGAGCATGGTGGAGGGACCAGAACAAAGGCAAAAACATGCAGCAGCTTCATCCATTCATGTAAAGAATTGCCACCTCTTTCACTACACGATGACGATGGGGATCAGCAGAAAGATACCTGAGGATCGTTAGGAAATCAGGCAAGCAGAACACATCACCTCCACTTCCTCTAATGAGCCTATTAATTTGTGCTCCAAGAGAAGCCTGGCTGGTCAATGAGAAGACTGAAGGCTTTGATAAAATGTGCAAAGTCCAGAGGGACATTTATGTGGTCTTGCTTTGAGGTAGCCTGTGCAGCTGCCGCTGTCAGGTCGTTTGCTGTGCAAGAAGCAGCACAGCTATGAGAGCAATAATTGGACAGCAATAGGGAAAAACAAAAACACCACCACACCAAACCCACACCTCTGAAAACACTCAGGCAGTTCCACCAGCGCTGGCTCCTACTTCAGTAGATTAGAAAGTACTATCTTGTTCTGAAGCTTCACATCCATCCTTCCTCCAAACAAAGGAGGCAGCTGAGGGAACTGGGGTTGTATAATCTGGAGAAAAGGAGGCTGAGAAGGACCTTACTGCTCTTTACAACCACATGAAAGCAGGTTGTAGAGAGGTGGGGATCAGTCTCTTCTCCTAAGAAACCATTGATAGAACAAAAGGAAATGGCCTCAAGCTGTGCCAGATTGGACATCAGGAAAAACTTCTTCCCTGAAAGAGTGGTCAGGGGTTAGAATATGCTGTCCAGGAAGGTGGTGGAGTCACCATCCCTGAAGGAGTTCAAAAAACATGTAGATGTGACATTAGGGAACATGGTTTGGGGTGATTATAAGGCTCTGGTGAGAGAATGTAGGGATGCAACTAGGAAAGCCAAGGCCTCCTTGGAATTAAACC
>JAOXOE010033319.1:0-10311 GCA_028565055.1 Phoeniculus purpureus
TGTGCGACTTGGTCTAGGTGATCCTGCTGTGGTGGGGGATTGTACTAGATGATCTTTTGAGGTCCATTCCAATCCCTGATGTTCTGTTATTCTGTGTTTGCATTTGAGGTTTGTTATAATTTGTTCCCAGTTTGCCACACTGCCTAATGCTGTTGAAAGCTGTCTTGGGTTTCTGCTTCCTCCTCTTGATTGGGCTAAATGCATGTAATGTGTGTGATCTGTGTATCAGAGGTTCTCTTACGCAGAAAATGGAATCAAAAAGTAGTTGTCCCTAGGAGCTGTGTCAGACTAGAAAGCAAATAAAACATGTTAGTGGTTGAAGCTGGTACTGTTTTGTCAGAACTTGGTGGCAGCTTCGACAGCTACAGCTTCTCACATGCTTGCACACATGTAAATGCTGCAGTTTGGCCTGGGACTGGTTACCTCACAGGAGCTCAAATGAAGTTTCCTGCTCTGTGGTTTATACACTGTGTTTTGCTCACATTACAAGTTCTGCTACTGGATAAATTGCCCCATCCAGGGTTATGTCATCTCATCATGGAAAAGATGGTAGTTCTACCCCCTTGCACAGAAATACTTCTGCTGCTTAATTCATTACTCAGCTGACTAGTTGACATTTGGATCATATTGTGTGTGTAATCTCTAGTGTTCCATCCTGATCTCACCCAGAAAGGAGTGTTTGTGCATCAGACCCCAGGTGTTTAGAGAAAGGAGACTTTTATAAACTGTGAAGCCAAAGCCCCTTGAAATCCACAGACTTTTGGTATGTCACCAGCAGTGGTAGTGTGCTCGGGTGGCTTTGTGTTAATTTTGCAACTTGGCATTATTCCTTAGGTGATCGATGAGAAGGGGGGGGTCTTTTGTGCTCTGTACTGGCTTCGTAGCTCCAAAAGATGAACCGATAATGGATAACTTCCAGTGCAGTGCTTTTAGTGTTCCAGTACAAGTAGAAAAAGTGCTGGCTTTGTTACAGACATCAAGAGTCTGAATTCTTTGTCCAGCCAGCAGTGTAGGTAAAGGACAGCAGAACAAATAGTCTCAGGGGAGGCCCCCTTTTGAGGCAGGCAGCGATAACTGCCTATTTCTCTGTTCCTCATTCACTGCCCAAAAAGCAGAGCACCAGACAGGCTGCTGAGTAGTGTCTTAAGCAACAACAGACTCTTGGCGCCTCCAGTACATCTGCTGTTATTCCTGGCAAGCAACTCTTACCTTTCCTGATTGGAACCCTTGAGTCGCTTCCACTGCTAATGTTTCCTCCTTTCAGAGAGAAAACAGTATCAGGTATTACAAAGGCTCTTCTCACAAGCAGCTTGTGACCTGAAACAACATGGAATGTTAGAGGTTGGAAGGGACCTCTGGAGAGGATATAGTCCAACTCCCCTGTTAGAGCAGGATCACCTAGAGCAGATACCACAGGAGCACATCCGGGTGGGTTTGGAATGTCTCCAGAGATGGACACTCCACAACCTCTCTTAAGCCCAGGATCTCCTTAGTGTTTCCTCAACAAACCTATGCTACAGGCTCTTTACAGTGACCTACTTGAATCTCATCTGTGTTACGTGCCTCCTTTCCTGGAAAGGTTGTAGGCTCAACAGTTGCTGCAGAACTATTTCATCAAACTCTTGTTCTGTCTTCTGCATGGCCTTAGGTACGAGGATGCCTTGGTTCTGTTGCTGACAGAGGTGTTGAATCGAATCCAGTTCAGGTATAACCAGGCACAGCTGGAGGAGCTGGATGACGAGACCCTGGATGATGATGTAAGGAGCAGAGTTGAGCAAGGACAGCTGCAGGTCCAGATAGGAACTCTTGCACTGGTAAAACCTGGAATGTCTTTCCCAGAACTCATCCTTTGGAGTTCAGCTGCTTCTATGTGGGGACTGAGGTTTAAAGCAATGTGAAATACTTTTGGCAAAAATGTACTAAAGTCACACTGAGAAGATATACCCTGTTCTTTATTTTTTCTCTTATAAGGTGTGGGGAAATAAAGGTCCTTGTTTTGATTGTCAGAGGCATTGGGTGTCCATATCTGCTTACTTTGGAATTTAATTGATGAAATATTTGTGATGAAAGCTTTAAGCTGTATCTGTTGGTGCCTTTGTTTAAGCTTATTTTTCCCTAAGTCAGTGTAGATCATCTCAGTACTGATGAGGTGATCGATATGCAGCTGAGTCCAGAATGCTGGAAAGGCAGGTTGTTTTGCATAACAATTGCCTGTCATCTGAGCAGTGTGTGCTTTGGGAGGGAATGCTTGTTTCCTAGCACTCCAGGGAAACATATGCATGTGTACCCAGAGAAAAATTAGTCTCTCTTAGACATCTAGCAGCATATGTGAGTGCTAAGAGCAGTCTCTCTTCAGTACACGAGTGTCTGCAAAGGTTTGGAACAGAGCTAGCCAGTCCCAAGCTTTAAGTAAGAATTAAATCAAAAACTCCTAAAAAGCTGTTTTCCTCTAAGTGCTGTGCTCACCCTTGGTGTTTCTTCCCATAGCAGCAAACTGAGTGGCAGCGGTACTTGCGCCAGAGCTTGGAAGTGGTTGCAAAAGTCATGGAGCTCTTGCCAACTCATGCCTTCTCCACACTAGTAAGTAGCTATCCAGACCAAAACTGCAACGTGAACTGAGCACCAACTGCTAGAGTCTGTTGCAAGCTGTTTCTTAGAGGTTGCAGTGCCAGAAAAATAGTGAGATGACTTTTTGGATGCAAAGCCTTGGCAAGAGACTAGAAATAGAAGAAGGCTTGTTTTCTTGGCTTTTGTCAAATGTCTTGGTGTGTTTCAAAGGGAGCACTTCAGCGAGTGTCAGAGTCCTACTTTCCAGGTACTGAGCTCGTTAGCTCCAGCTAGTGCCTCTGCTGTTGCTGGACTTTGTGGTTTAAAAGTTGCTTTGGCTTTTAGCGCTGTAACGCTTTCTGAGGACATCTCTGAAATGCCTTGAGACAGTTAGTGCATTTTCTCTGGGTGAGAAGAAAAGTGACTATAGCAGTGGGATCTGAAACCAGGTCTGTTAATTCTGCTGGAGGATCTGCATACCTTGACCTCTGAACCATATTCTCAAGAAACAGAGAAAACTGAGCTGCTGCAGATGCAGGAGAGGTCTGTTGTGAGCTGCTTTTTTAATTGATGTTTTTATTTAATGAACATTCTGGCCTAGCTAAGCCCTAGAAGCCTATTACTAGAAACTCTGAAGTGGCAGGCAAAATAGTCTTCATACAAGAGTAGATGTTGCTCTGCCGCGTGGTGGCATAGCGTGAGTCAGCAAGAGGTGAACAAATGGAGCAGCTGTTTGAGAGCGCACAGTGAGCATATGGGTCATCTGGTGAAGAGCTTGTGGCTTCCTTAAAGTAACACATTGACATAAGGAAGAGTGCCTTTTTAAAATAATCCTCCTGCAGTCACACAAAGGCAGTCAAGTGTAAAGCAACGTTAGAAAGTTGGCAACAGGTGCTTTCTTGAGCCCTGTGTTCACTCTTGTGTACTGGGTAAGCTGAGAAGTGCTTGAGCAGTCTGGCTTGCTTTTTGCAGGAGTCTGCAGTGCTGCTGAGCACAGTGACTAGTCTGTTAGTATCCAATGATTAGAACTGTGTTGGGCTGCTGCCATTGCCCTGTCCCGTGCTGAACAATGAAAGGCTGCAGTTCCTTCCTTATCGGGTAGACTTTCAGAATGTCCATAAATGAAACCACCTCAGAAGACTTTTGCCAATAGAAGTTACGCAGAACTGTGCCAGACTCTTTCTGATGGGTTGTCTGTGAGGGGAAAGGACAGTGTGTAGTTTTGTCCTGGATGTGTACAAATGCATTCAGGCATGGCACAAAGGCACAAATAATCTCTTAACACAGATTGCTGAACTACCTTGGCTGACTGAAAGCTGCTCAGAGGGCTTCCTGGTCTCTGTATGTAACACACTCCCCCTTGGCACTGTAACCTTTGGCTCAGCTGCAGTATCACCAGGATTGGGTGTGTTTGCTGTTGGTCCTGAGTGAAGGAGCTAGGGCACCGGTGTGTTTCCAGATCAGGATGTGTGATGACTGTGGTGTTTGCTCCCTTGGCTGCTTTCCCCATGGAGCTTCACCTGTTGTTGGTGCAGCCTGCAGTTTGACAGCAGAGTGCTGCAGCATTTCCCTTCTGCCACCTCTTACAGAGAACAAACTCATCTTTGCTTGAATAATAGTTCAGTAGCTGTGTTTTGCAAAGCTGAGATTATAGGGTGAGGTAGATGCAGCACAGGCTTCTTGTGCTCCAGGCCCTGCCTTTTCCCAGCTCTGGTGGGTCTGGGTTATACATTCATACTGGTGACATGCTGTGCTGTCACTTACACTTGTCAGACCACCGTCTTGCTAGGCTGATTGCTGGTATTTGTGGGAAAAGGAGAGCTACCACAGAGAAGTACCTTCGGGGTGGTCATCTTTATTTTCCTGACAGCTGCTAAGCCATGAGAAGCCAGGGGTTCCACCCAGAACCTCACAAGCTGCCTTTGCTCCAAATAAGAAAACTGTGCTCTAAGTGAGTTGTTAGTGGTTGGGTGATGCTGTCTGACAAGCCCCAAAATCATGCTCATTTCTTGTCTTTCTTAGTTTCCGGTTCTGCAGGATAACTTAGAAGTGTATCTGGGACTCCAGCAGTTTGTGGTCACTTCAGGAACAGGTAATAACCCACTATTGAGCCCTGTAGTCCTCACTCTTTGAACAGCTGATTGTAGAAAACACTCTACACCTGCCTTAATGTTGTTTCTTCCATGCACAAATGGCAGAACAGATGTGCCGGAACAGCTCTTTAGTCAAAGCTCTGGGATGTTTCGAGAGCAGGTAGACGCCACTGGGTGCTTGGACAGCTGCAGAGGTAGTAAGGCTGGCAGGTCAGCTTATCTGTGTGTATCTCATATCTTAGTGCAATGGAAGTGAAGAACTGTTCACATCAGAAGCAGCTGCACTCTTGTTTCTAATAGCGCTTTTTCTGCTGCTGGAGCTCTAATTGTGGTTTAACCAGTAACCACCAGAGGGAGGCCGGGTAGTGCAGTGTGGGAATTGCCTTCTGATGTCTACAGGTAACCCAAAAGACTCCAGTTTATATAGGTAATAGTCCCAAATATAGGAAAAAGAAACGCATAAGAGGTATTTAAGGCATGTAGATATGGTGCTTCAGGACACAGTGGTGGCCTGGCAGGTTGGAATTTATTTAAAGTCTTCTCAAACCAAAATGATCTGTGAGATAGTCAGTAACATCCACTTCAGCGTTTAAAGAGGGCTATGAAGCGTGGCAGTTGGGAGAGCTGAACCTGACTTGCACAGTTTCAGAATTTCAGTCACTAGGAGGGGAGAGGAGCCCTGAACTGTGACCCACTGCCGAGCTAATGTGAGAAGAATGCTTGTAATGTAGTTGGAATAAACTTTGGATTTCCTGTAGCTCTGTTGTAATGAGGTTTCCCATCCCAAAAAGCTGTATTTATTAGTCACAAGGTTACTGGCTTTTACAGTCTGAGCTTTCAGACTGCTCAGCTCATAGTCAGTGGCTCTTAGCACAAGTGATTCTTTGCACTTAGGTCTTTTGGCTTCACTGCTAACGAGCCATAATGTCATTTCAGGTCACAGGCTCAACATCACTGCAGAGAATGACTGCCGCCGTTTGCACTGCTCCTTGAGGGACCTGAGCTCCTTGCTGCAGGCTGTGGGTCGCTTAGCAGAATATTTCACTGGGGATGTATTTGCCGCCAGGTTCAACGATGCTCTTACAGTGGTGGAAAGGTATGTATGGGAGGGAGAATTTGCTTTCCCTTCACCAGTACAAGGAGCAATTGTCACCACTGCAGTGAGTGTGAAAAACAAGGTTTCTTTCTGCCTCTCCTTGTTTTGTTTAAATGCAGATGTGAAGAACTCAATGAGCAGAACCTTAATGGGTACAGATTCCCAGACGGCTTGCTAAACCATTAGTCAAAGAAGTTAACTAGTAGTATGGATTAAATAAAATCAATTCCTTAAAAAGATTGAGGAATTGTTTTCCAGCATCTGCACTTGTGATGCTATAAAATGAGATCACAGAATGAGTGAGGCTGGAAGAGCCCTCTGAGCTCATTCAGCCCAGGAACTAACATCACAACAGTGACCAGACCAGGGTACTAAAGGCCACAGTCAGGCTGTCCTTAGACACCTCCAGGGATGGAGATGCCACCACTGCTCTGGGCAGTCCATTCCAGTGTCTGATCACCCTTTCCATGAGGAGGGGCTTCCTAACATCCAACCTAACCCTTGTCTGGCAGCTTCAAGCCTTGCCCTCTCATCCTGGTGCTAGTTGTGTGGGAGAAGAGCCCAACCCCAACAAGATTACAATCTCTTGTTCAGGTAGCTGTAGAGAGGGACAATGTCCCCCCATGAGTCTCCTCTTCAGGCTGGACACCCCCAGCTCCCTCAGCCTCTCCTCATCAGACTTTCCCTCCAGTCCCTTCCCCAGCCTCGTTGCTCCTCTGGACCCACTCCAGTTTCGCAATCTTTCTTGAAATGAGGGTCCCAGCACAGGGGAAGAATTGTGTCCCTAGTCCTGTTGGAGAGCTTGATTACTTCAGAGTTGTGTCTCCCAAAGTTAAATCACAAGAATCTCTTTGCTTAAATGAAAAGGCCCATGAAAACTGAAAGGCAGACATCATTCAATTCCTCCCTCACCAAGAAATTTAATCAGTACATGGATTCAAATCACAAAATTTCAGAGCTTTATACAGCTGCCTGGCTCTGTTTAGTCATTTCTGTATTGACACAGGCTTTGGAGAGCTGCGTTCAGATAAAATGTAAGGGTGGATTTGTACATGTGTGTCCATTTTACAGTCTCTTTGCCTGACCACATATGTATTCACCTCTAGGTTGGTAAAAGTAACGCTGTATGGATCCCAGATTAAACTGTACAACATTGAAACAGCAGTGCCATCTGTACTGAAACCCGACCTTATCGATGTGTGAGTATGAGAGATGCTGCAAGTGGTTGTGTCCAGATTTGGTGCCTACATGGGGTGGAGGAAGTGCTAGATCATCTTGATCTGGTGCTCCAAGAACTTGCTTGGCAGGGATTTGAGAAGCACATCTCTCTGGTGATTGTTAGCTAAGTAGGAGGGCACGTGGTTTAACCTGTTGATGGTCAAGGCACCACCATTTTAGACTGTACTTTCCTCAAATTGCTGTGCTTAGGTTATTTAAAGAAAAACGTATTTCTGATGAGAATTAAAAAAACCCATTTTATTACCTCTGAAAGCCCATTGTTGTTCTGCCCTGTGCTAATGGCTGTAGAAGCATTGCTCTTTTGCAGCATAGTTAAGTGATGGCATAAGTGCTGCAAAGGTGATAGTCTCAAATGTGGACCTGTGTCTGTATGTAGTCCCAGTGCATGGATTTATTCTTTCCGACCCAAGTCAGATTTATGGCTCAAATAAAATACTTTTTTCCTAGCCCAGGGTTTCAGGTCCTTGCCTACAAGACAAACACATGCCTTCTGGCTGTGCACATTGTCTCTGAAACAAATTAATGCCTCTACTCCAGACATTGCCATCAAGTGTGAAATGCTGATAGGAGTTATAACAGCACTCTGAGAGCCCTTAGAGACCTGCCTCTCCTGCAGGACAAACATGTGCCTGCCAGCTGGTATGTTGTGAGCAGGATTTAAGGTTGTCCTCTTGAATGTGTCAAGTGCGTGTTCTATATCTCCTAGTTTGCAACTGCACATATAGCACCTCCTTGAAACTCCCACATCATCTTATATTTCTCCTAAGAATCTCAAGTGAGTAGCACTGAGTTTTGTGCAGATTGTGTTCTTTTAATGGTCTCTTTCCTTTTCTGGTGTAAAACGATTTGCAAGGCTGTTTTCTGTGATCTGCTAGTGATGGATGTTCATCCTTTTCTCTGTCCAATGTCTTCAAAGAAACCTATGATCCATTTAGTGATGCTGGTACAAAGGTACATTGTCAGGTGCTTGGAGAGCAGCTGTCTGTGTGGTCCCAAAGAAATGTCCTCACTAAAAATGAGTACACCACTGTGCCAGAAGTATGATGATAAAGTGAGGTTATTTTTCAAGAAAAAGCTGCCAGCTTTGTCTGAGGAAACCAGTATTCTTTCCCAGTATGCTTGAGACTTGTACAGCAGTGCTGTTTGTTTACCTTGTATGCCCTGTGTGTCTTACTGTTCCTCTGCTCCTCCACAGCCACGCTCAGTCCCTGGCAGCGCTGCAAGCCTACGCACACTGGCTCGCACAGTTCTACAGTGAAGTTCACCAGCAGAACCCAGAGCAGTTTATCTCTCTCATTTCCACTACACTGGAGGCTATCACACCCCTCATCAGCTCCAAGGTACCTTTGTCAGTGCTGGGCTGAAGCTTCCACCCAGAGGAGGAGACCGTCGAGTGGCAGGACTCTTGTATTCAGGCAGTGTAATGGTCTGCTTAGCATCAGCTGATCTGAATCACTCATTGCTGTACATCTGTCTCCCAGACAGATGTCTCGTGTTAGGGTGAGACCAAGAGCAGTTCTAAGTAGTGCTGTAGGTCAGGCAACTTACAGACATGTACACTCAGATGAATGATTTTATGCTTAAAAGCAGGGAACTGACCTGTGCTCTGAGTGGTAGAGAAACACTACAAACTGTCTTGCTTGAAAAATGCTGATGCCAGCGTGACATGGTGTGGTTCTAGATCATGCTGGTATTGGGCAGCCTGACCACCCTTTCTTTCAGGTGCAGGAGAAGTTATTGCTGTCTGCGTGCCACCTGTTAGTCTCTTTAGCCACGACGGTGCGACCAGTGTTCCTCATCAGCATCCCAGCAGTACAGAAGGTATTCAACAGGATCACAGACACCTCTGCTCAGCGCCTTCCTGATAAGGTGATTTGTCTCAAACATGAAGAATATAGATTAGGTATCCTTGGGAATCTAGGCCTCAGCTCTTACTGGAGTGAGGCTGAAAACGACTGAAAAGCCATGACAGACACTAAGACAAGGTTGTATGCTGGCCTGGAGGCATGAAGTGCTGTAGATGCTTAGTGTGTAAACCACACAAGGAGTAATGAAAGTGGTTTATGAATAAATACAAAGAACAGAGACTTAGCATCTCAGGGAATGGCTGACAGAGCTGGAAGTTGGTTCCAACCATTAAGTCATGGAGATTTGCTTCTCTCTTAGCTTGCAGAGCTTCTGGTTTTCACTTGGTGTCACCTCCTGCAGTTTAACTCTTTCCTCAGGCAGTGAGCGCTGCTAATGGCCTGTAAAGTGTCCCTTCACTCAAGGGTTGTGCTGTAGCAAAGAAACAGTACAGAGTTGTTCTTTACCTAATGTCTTACTGCTCCTAGGCCCAGGTGCTGGTGTGCAGAGCACTGTCGAACGTCCTGTTGCTGCCCTGGCCAAATCTTCCAGAGAGCGAACAGCAGTGGGCAGTTCGCTCCACCAACCATGCCAGCCTGATCTCTGCCCTCACAAGAGAGTACCGCCAGTTAAAGTCCAGTGCCATCTTGCCACAGAGGAAAGTGCAGCTGGAGGACAGTAAGTACCAAGATCCTTGGTGTGTGTTGTCTTCTGACAGCTGCTGAGCAAACTGCTGATGGGAGCCCTTAAGCAGATTTTCCCAGAATGGTGTTGGCTGAGAGATTGTATTTACTGTATGAGGAGGACAGGAAAGGAGCCATTTGTGTTTTCCTTTCCTTTTCTTCAGAGGCCTCTTTTCTGTGGTGTGTAGAGGGCACTCATCCTCTTCCATCAAAGCAGTGTTGTCATGCAGGGAAGGAGGGGGATTTTTGTTACAACTTGGAATAGTGGTGACTGCATTAGGAATACAGACACATGTTGGGAGGCTGTAGTGTTAATGAATTCTGCCTGGAAGCAGAATTCATTAAGATTATGGTTATAAACTTTAAGCAGAAAAGAAGAATTTTTTAAGTCTTGGGAAAGGTTTCTGTGTATTGGAGTTCTGAACTGATGTGATCTGGGAACCTTTGGAAGTCTCTGTGTAAGCTGTGTACTGAGTGTGAATTATAACAAGGACATGTATAGAGTCTTGCATTTGGACAAGAACAACCCCAGGTACCAGTATAGGTTGGGGACTGACCTGTTGGAGAGCAGTGTAGCAGACATGGACCTGCGGGTCCTGGTGGACAGCAGGATGACCATGAGCCAGCAATGTGCCCTTGTGGCCAAGAGGGCCAAACAGCATCCTGGGTGGATCAGAAGGGGGATGATTAGCAGATCAAGAGGGGTTCTTCTCCCCCTCTACTCTGCCCTGGTGAGACAACATCTGGAGTATTGTGTCCAGTTCTGGACCCCTCAGTTCAAGAAGGACACAGAGCTGCTGGAGGGAGT
>JAOXOE010033320.1:0-10310 GCA_028565055.1 Phoeniculus purpureus
CTTGAGGCCATGGTGTAGGGGTTAGGGAGCTGTTGGGCTGAGGGCTGGACTTGATGATCCTGGAGGTCCTTTCCAGCTGTGGTCACAGAATCACAGAAGATTAGGGATTGGAATGGACCTGGAAAGATCATCCAGTCCAGTCCCCCACTACAGCAGGATCCCCTAGATCTAGTTGAATGGGAACAGGGCCAGGCAGATTTTAAATGTCTCCAGAGAAGGAGACACCACAACCTCCTTGTGGACTCTGCAACCTGCCTGGGTTGTGGAATTGAATCTGAAGTGTTTCGAAGTAACCACCCAGTAAGAGAAGGTGGAAGACTCCAAGTAAGTCTAGGTAGTTATGGTGAAAGTATTTCAAGAGCTTGAAGCTCTGAGGAAGTGGCTTCAGGACTTCAGTCACTCCTAGGATAACCTGAAAGATCTGTTTATCATGGTGACTTGGCCAGGGACTAATGATTGTCGATGGTTTTAGATGTAGTGAACTAAGTTTAGAGGAGCACGCAGTAGTATCTTGGTTGGCTGATGGTACATCTTCCTAACTTAACAAATACTCATCTCCAGATCTCAAATCAGGTTTTTCAGATTAAAAACAGCAACATCAGTGCATCTACCTAGTCTATTTCAGCATGGAAGTGCTTTACTTAGTAGGATTTTCAATGTGTATCTCATTAACCCATGTGTAAGCTTTTCATTTTTAGACCTTTCCAAGTGTCGTTCTCCTCTGTCTGCCTGAAGCAGTCATTGATTTTTTTCTTCATTTAGAACTTATTTGTTCAGCTCCTGTTAGAGTTAAATGAGACTATCATCTGCAAGTCATAACTAGATGATTTAAGTACGTTTATTCCTACCTCAAACGATGACATTTCTACGTTTAGCTTCTTTGCTGTGTTATTTTTCCTCCTGAAATGCCTTTCCTGGCAGTTGAGAACATCAGAGGCCTTTAAAATCTCCTGTTTGGTGCCAACTGATTGTTTTGCCCTGCACCCTGGGTGAAATCCAGGTCAGCCCATTCCCTCCGCCTGACTGCCCAGCTGGAAAAACAACTGAACACTGCTGAAGACATCCAGGAAATGTGAGACTGAGCCCCAAGTGACATCTATAGCTTCAAAAGAACAAATCTTTGCTTTGTTACTTTAGGGTGGTTGGTTGTGAGATGCAGCTGTGCCGGGGAGTGCATCATACGCTTTAGAAACCTTCAGCTCAGTGTCAGCCAGGCTTTTCACTTAGTACAGAGGAGTTGGTTGGTTATTCCAATTCCATGATAATCACATAGCAAATGCACAGTATTGAATACACTGCAGAATTGTTTTCTAATAAAATAAAGCTGCCTTTTATCTATCCTTTCTTTTACTGTTTATAGAAACACTGGGGGACATCTGTACAGTCGTCTCCTGAGACAGTCAGCAGCTCTTTTCTTCAGGTTTTTATCTGCCTAAACACTCTCTAATCAACTTATCTTCAGCATCATTCAGGGAAATCATATTGTTGGTGGAGCTGCGGGCATTGAGTACTCTTTACCATGGAGTAGAGGTGCAGTAGATGATGTTTACTATTAATAGAGACTGCCATGAATACATCTGGAGAAGACAAATAGCAAGACTCGGGTGTAGTTAAATGTCTCTAGGTAGTAGATATTGGCTCTTATTTATATAGGACTTCTGTACCAACACGTGCATAAGTTTCCTTGATAAATATATCCCAAATGAACCCTGTGGTAACAAGTCTACATACACACCTGTAAATGAAAGGATGCAGGTTTCATGGTGTAGAAATGATCTGGCACAAGATGGGCCAGTGCTGTGAAATGTGTTTACCTCCAAACCAAGATGATTATTTCATATGTGAACTAGCTGGAGTGATGCCTGGCAAGGCTGTGCGTCCCATAAGCTTTCTTTGTGCCCAGACACCATAGCAGCATCGCATTCTCTTGTCTATGTGCTCCTTCCGAGTTGCTCACAGCTGCTAGCTGTGACCTAACCTCAAGATTTCAAATACTTGTTTTTAACACTTGTGATACTGGGTTTTGTGAGGGTTTCTTCATTGTCTCCTCCAGTCAGTGTTGTCTTCTCAAGGATGAGCCATTCCTGGGCAGGCCCTGCATGAAGCAGTTAGTATTCAACCCTTACAAAACCTTCCAGTGCCAATAGATCTGCAGCAATCACAGTAAGAAACATTCCATGAAACGTTCCATTCCCCTGCAGGCTACTTGAAGCAATAAATCAGGACATAATGCGTTTCCAGAGTTCATTCTGAACATTATGTTTGTGGGAAAGGGTCAGGATAAGGTGGTTCTTCAGTCCTGTACTGGTTTTCGGTCCCAAACCTCCCCCAAACTAGCACTACTAACCTTTGCTATGCAGCTGGCTCTTTTCTCACATAGCTTGAAGGGATTGTCCTTTACTTTTCAGTCAGTAGGTCTTTGCTGCTTTATAATTTGCTCTTGAGTCTCCTGCTGCTGTAGAACTTTCATTCTTGAAACCACTGTGTCCCCAAACGCTGCTTTGAGTTTCAGTTCACCCCCAAGTAGGTGGCGTAAGTTATTTTATCTAGTTTTGACTCTTTCAAGGGCTGTCTGTGCTGCCTTTGAAGCAGCCCCTGAGCCTAGGGGCAAAGGACTTTGTCTTCTAATGGATGCTTTGGCTTTGTGAGAATGAGTCCTTGGCCACATTGTTTGGAAAGTGAGTGAAACTGGGTTTTAGTGTGCGGGGTGGGATGAGGCAGTGGAATGCATCAACTGCAGCAACCTAGCATATTGTGAAATTCAGAGGAAGAAGCGTGATTTTCTTCAAGGTAATTTATCTGTGGCACTTCTTGGGGTCACAGAGGGATAACGTGAACAGGAGGACACTATGTGCTGCCCTTCAAGACAGCTGTCCTGGTGAATTGTGACAAATGCCACATCATGGAGCTTTGACTGGCTTGTAATTTAACAGCTTTGAAGTGTTTTACCATGTTCTATGGAGCCACTCACTGGGAAATACCAGTGTTTCACTGGTTTTTCTGTGTTAGAATACTGCCATTTAGGTTATGTGGGAACTCATGAATAAAATGTATAGCTCGAGGAACTGAGCCTGTTCTTGTGTTTTGGAAACATTCTGTGATACTCTTAGTTCTCAAGATTCAGTTGAATATGTGAAGGGGAGGATTTTTCTAACCTGCAGCTTTTCCTGAACGGTATCTTCTTATCATGCAAAATTCTGTCTACCACTTTCAGAAGTCCAACAGCAAACAACCTAAAGGCTTGGCAGGCATCTTGTGTTGTAAATTTAATGTACTGTAGACTTGGTGCCAATGACACAAGTCTGAAGATGACTCAGAAACTGGCCACTACATTACTCAGAATAGAGATGGGCTATTAAAATGTTGATTTGAGGTACCTTCACTTCATCTGAGGAGCACATTTCACAATGAATGTCTATGACGATTCCACTTCTAGAAACCTCAAAAATTAAAGCAAGGGTGCAGCTTGGTATGAGTGAGGGAGAAAGTATGTTGACTATATATTTACTTTTTCTCTTCATACTTCTTCAAAAAAACCCCACAGAATAAAAATTGAAGAGATGCCCCCAAGTTGGATTTGGATGCCTACTTGTCACTATGACTGTAGGCTGTAAGCCTAGGACACAAATTGAGTCAGGCTTTAGCTCTTCATTTCTGTACTCACTCCTCAAGAAAACTTTGAGGTGGTAATAGAAAGACAGGGGTGGTGTTTGGAGTGGTAGCAGAGATGAAGGGCAAGATGCAGGGTCTCTTCTTCAGGTGCTGTCCCACATACTCTGTTCTAGAACTCAAACACAAATAAGGGACAAGTGAGGCCAGGTTGGCTGAGCCCCTGAGAACCTGCTCTAGTGAAGGTGTCCCTGCCTGTGCAAGGAGGTTGGAACTAGATGACCTTTAAGGTCCCTTCCAACCCTGGCCCTTCTATGACATCCTCCCCAAGGCTTAATTCATGAAAAACACTGTTTATATGCAAGGAGTTTTTGCATTAAGATTCTAGCATTGTGCTAGAGAAAAACTGCAGGTAACACAGGTTTAAAAACTCAGTCCAAAGACTCTGCTGATATTTTTGTTGCTTCAGTAGCAAATTTACACAATGCACAATCCCCTGTTGAACAGATTCCTGGGGTGGGGAGTCAAAAAGCTTGATCAGTAAAAGCTGACTACAAGGAAAACAAGAGGCTGTTTGTGTGGAAACAAATGGTGTCTGACCCAGGTAATCCAGAGGACTGCTCACAGTAGTCACACTGACATCCACAGGCTGCTACTGAATGTGTGAGGATGGGGTTAAGTGCGACACATGAGGCCCAGAAGATGCAGAGCTTACAATTTAAAGCTTCAGCAAGGGAACTTTGTCATGCAGTTGGCAAAATGTAGGCTGTACCTCATGTCTGAGGTGACTGTCTTGGCTCTGGCTGCTAACAACTTCCTTTGAGAACAAGAAGAACAAACTGAAACACTTCAGGTTTGAGAACAAAAGACAAGGAATGATACAGAGGAGAGAAAAATACATCTGCCTTATTGCCAGAACTAGTTGCATCTCTCCAGCTGATAGAATCTGAGAACCTGGTAACTCTTCTGTGGAGTGAAAACCAGGTATTTGCAAAGTCATTGATTCTTGTTATCATCACTGCTTGATTAGTCTGAAACTCTGGGCTTGTTTCATGTGTGGGGAGCCCTTTTTTTGCTGCTCTGAGCCCCTCTGCTTTTCACAGAATCACAGAACAGCTGGGATTGAGAGGGACCTTGAAAGATTGTCCAGTCCAATCCCCCTGCCACAGCATGTAAGTACAGTTGGTATGTCTTGTTAGACCAATCAGCACAATAATTAAGCAACCTTTTAGGGAAACAGACGTTCTTGGCCTGAAACAGAAGAAATAGGTTTGAAAACACAAGTTGAGTGAGTTTGTTCTTCACTTGGATTTGAAAGTGTCTGGAATGAAGGTGGTTGGTGTGTAGGTGGTGAGGTTTAACCCCGCTGGCAACTAAGCCAGCTATAACATCCTGTAGTGTTCCATACTCCTTAAATATTCATTTTTCTAGATGAAGAAAACCCCAGAAATGCTGATTTTAATTTGCACAATCTTATTTACAGCTTGGCAGCTTCCCCTTTGGGTATAACACTGGAAATAGGATTGCATGTGAATTTTCTGGGCTGTCTTTCTCCATTAGAGCTGTGTAGTCCTATACAGACTGCATGAATTATTATTCTTCTATGAAAAGCGGCTTAATTTTGCCTGAAGCTCCCATGAGAGCATGGTATGTGCTGGATGGAGTGTGCAGCTGTAGGGCTTGTTGGTTACTAATGGTTCCAAGGTGGAGACTGTTCTTTGCAGAGCAGCGGAGAGATGTGGTACGCATGCTATTCTTCACTCGGGCAAACCCCATATTAAGTTTGTGTGCTCCAAGTACAAGGAGCTTCCTCTCAGAATGAATTCATTGAGGCTGCAGGCCTGTTTGAAGAGCAAGATGTTCCTTGTGTTACACAGAATCACAGAACGTTAGGGATTGGAGGGGACCTTGAAAGATCATCTAGCGCAATCCCCTTACCACAGCAGGATCCCCTAGATCCAGTTGCACAGGAGTTCCTGTTGCTGAGGCACAGATCTCAACTGTCTCTGAAACCTTTGGGGACGGTAATTTTGGTGCGTGCAGCTGTGCTGACCTTTAGTTTTCCATTTATCAGGCTTTCAGGTTATCACTGCTGATGTTGTTGTAGGAAACCAGTGCTAGTGTACGGGTGTTGCAGTGACAGTTTGATGGAGAGTGGTGATAATTGACTTTGTGGTAAAAATCAATAAGGGAGTCCAGATTTCCAATCTGGATAATAAAGATGTCATTGATAAATCTTGGGTAGAGTGTCGACTCGGTTCTGTGATTATTTAAGAACAGTTCTTCACTGTATTTCTTGAAAAGGTTGTCATAGGTTCTCTCCAGTCCTGCACTATCAAGAAAGAAGGATGTTTCAGTTGAGTTTTGCAGATGGCTGTAGATACTCAGTGATTTTTATTGATGATCTTGGCTGATGAAATAGAGAGGATGGATGTCCTCTATTTGGTACAGATGAGTGTCATTAAATTATTAAGATCTGTAAGACACTTGTACAGGATTGGAATAAAAATTAGGCTAATAAAACTGGGAAACTGACTGGATAAAGCAGAAAGGAGTAGAACAAGTGCAAGGTTTTGCACTGAGGAGGAAACAGTGCATTGCACAAACACAGGATGAGAGAAAAGCTAGCTAGGGAATGGGCAGTGGCAGAAGCCTTGCTGTGGGTTCAGTTGAACAAAAGATACTAGTTCTGTGTACATCTTGAAGTCTTGATTGCACAGCTTCAGTAGACAGGGAGCCACTATATTTTACGTATCACGCTTTAAGAGGTTTTCCTTCCCCTTTACCCTGATGAGGCTGCATCTGGAATAGTGTGTCTAGTTCTGGGCCACTCAGGTCAAGGGGGACACATTGCTGCTTGATGTAGTTGAGCGCAGAGCCACAGAGATGATGGAGGGGAGCATCTCCCTGCTGAGGAAAGGCTGAGGGAGCTGTGTCTCTTGAGCTTGGAGAAAAGGAGACTGAAGGGTGACCCCACAAATGTTTATAAATATGTGAAGGGTGGGTGTCAGGAGGATGGAGCCAGGCTATGCTCAGGGGCACCCAGTGACAGGACAAAGGGTGATGGATGTGAGCTGGAACAGAGGGGGTTCTGCATCAATGTGAGAAGGAACTTCTTCATGGTGAGGGTGACAGAGCCCTGGACGAGGCTGCCCAGGGGGGTTGTGGAGTCTCCTTCTCTGGAGATGCTTAAAACCCGCCTGGCCGTGTCCCTGTGTGGCTGGATCTAGGGTATTCTGCTGTGTCGGGGGATTGGACTAGATGATCTTTCGAGATCCCTTCCAATCCCTAATGTTCTCGGAATCTGTATGTCATTGCTTGTGAACTTGATGTGGAGCTGTCCTATTGCCTCATTGTGTAAACATGTTCAGGGAGTCCTCTGTACGTACAAGTCTATTGCTGGGTAGTGTGTAACATTACAGCCACCACTGCAAGGCCTCTAGCTCTAAACTCCATGGGTTCTCTGATTTATGTGTTATAACTCCTGACCTTGTGTCCTCACAGAGTAAAATTATGAGTGCAATCAATCTGCAATGATTGTGTAGTGAGAACCCCTGGCCTGAATATTACCCCCCCCCATTTCTCACAGCAGAACTTGGATTGTACCCTCTGTTCCTCAAGATTACTGATTAATCTTTAAATCTCATTCACATGGTGAATAATTGTGAGAAATAAGTAGATGTACAAGCAGTTTATGACAGTAAATGGATTTCAGAAGTGAATTAGTCATTTTTGACATAATCAATAACTTGATGAAAGATTCATAAACATGAAACGTTTATCGTACTTACACATGTAGATTCTCTGCTGTTTATGACATCATAATTGTTCCGTAATTGCTCAGTGGCTGTGATATTTGTTCTGTATTAGATCGATCCTAGTGGCTAAGAAGCTCTTGCATAAACTGCATCGTAACTCAGTGCAGAGTGTGGCAGACTGTTTTCGTGTAACAGCTTTTTTAGATGGCATTTTGGATGCCACAGATTAAAAATGGGGTAACAGAGAAATGGTTCTGTTCTGTATTCGTGTTTGTTTGGGTGAAGTGCTTTTGTTCTGCGGTAGAAACTCTCAGCACCTCAGTATCTGTGAGCTCTTTTGATCAACATTGATTCATTATTCTGACCAGCCTCTCTCCTAGGCTGTTTCATGCCTCTGCTCCTGATCTCTTTGGCCTCTAATCTTCTGTGGCTGCACTGTTAGGAAACATGAGGTATTGCTGTGATGCTTCCTCCACAGAAGGTAGTTCCCTCCCTGTGCTGCTTTGTGTCCCTTTCTGGCCCCCTCAAGTACCGGCAGATCTACAGGAGAGAGTCCAGCACAGAGCCACAAAGATGATAGTGGAACATCTCCCTGATGAGGAAAGGCTGAGGGAGCTGGGTCTCTTGGGTCTCTTGAGCTTGGAAAAAGAGACTGAGGAGTGACTGCAGGAATGTGGATAAATATGGAGAGGGTGGGTGCCAGGAGGATGGAGCCAGGCTCTGCTCAGTGGCACCCAATGACAGAACAAGGGGAAATGGGTGTGAGCTGGAACAGAGGAGGTTCCCCATCAATCTGAGAAGGACCTTCTTGGCAGTGAGGGTGCCAGTGCTCTGGTAGGAGCTGCCCTGGGAGGTTGTGGAGTCTTCTTCTCTGGAGAAGTTTCAAACCCACCCGGGCATGTTCCTGTGTGACTTGATCTAGGGTATCCTGCTGTGGCAGAGGGATTGGACTGAATCATCTTTCAAGGTCCCTTCCAATCCCTAATGTTCTGTGATTCTCTGTGATTTTGTGGGATTTAGGATGACTAACATCACATCCCCAAACTGTTATAGATGACGCTATAAACAGATATTAAACAAAAGACCATAAATAATCAAAACCTTCAAATTAAAAGAAAATGTCCCTCCATCAGTAATGGGGTAATGAAATAGGTTTCTGACAGAAGTCAGGGTAATAAAAAACATCCATTGCGTTAAGATAGAGCTGTTAGAGAGCAGACTCAAGAGTTTTGTTTTCTTTCTCCTGTTCCCCCAGGCCTGGGTATCTAATTGCATTTGGTTCCTCTGTATTCAGAGAGAACAAGATAGTTTGTTCAGGGCTTTTTTTTGTTTAACTAGTTTTAAATGTAAAAATCTTCTCTGCCACTGCCAAAAATGCAGATTCCTTCTAATTAAGTCTCTGAGTTAACAGCAATATCAGTTCAGTTTTTCAGGTAGGCAGTGGGTTGTTTCGTTACAGCAGAGAATACAAACCTACTGCATTATTCCTCACACAGCTCGGCTCTGAGGGTTGTTTTTTGTTCTGCTTTTCGTGATGATACCGCGTATTTACTGCTGCCTCTTCACCAGATGTTTTATGGCCGGATTGCCGCTGAAATGTCTTTCAGAGTAATTGCAGGATTTGTCTTTTGATCATGCGACTTAGTCCATAACATCAAGTACTAACTCAAAGCCCCACTAAAGGGCTCTCACGCCCACTTGAAGGAAAAGAAAGGGGAGTAAGGGAGAAGAAAGAAAACGGAAGATATCGATGTTGGATAATTCATATCAAGTGGTGTCTTTCAGGAAAGGATCTAATGAAGCTTCACATCACATTAGAGGAGTCCTTGGTGGTGTGATTGCTTTGCCACCCCTGAAATAATCGGAGAGGAAAAAGACCCAAGTACACAGATACCTTGATTTTAAACAAAAACAAACTAAAAACCAAACCCAAGACAGTCTCTTCAGACTCACAGGACTGTAGGGTTGGAAAGGGACTATTAGAGATAATCTAGTCCAACCTCAAACAACTGCAAGTCCTGCAGGCTGTGGCATGTTAGCTGCAATCACTGTAGTGCCAGTTAATTTTCAGGATAATTAATGCACCTCTGTGGTGGCCCTGTAATGAATCTGAGAAGGAACGTCTTCCCAGTGCCCTTGTATTCAGCCCTTGTGAGGCCTCACCTCACAAGTATAGGAAAGAACTTTGAGATGCTGGAAGATGTCCAGAGCAGAGTTACCAAACTTGTGAGGAGTTCAGAGTTCAGATATGAAGAGGAGCTGGGCAGGTTTATTTTGGAGAAGAGGAGGCTGAGATGGGACCTCATTGCCCTCTACAGCTATCTGAAAGAAGGTTGTAGAGATGTGGATGTTGGACTCTTCTCCTTAGGAACTAATGACAAACCCAGGGGAAATGGTCTGAAGATGAGGCAGGGGAGGTTTGCACCAGATACTAGGAAGAAATTCTTTACAGAAAGAGTGGTTGGGTACTGGAAGGGCCTTCCCAGGGAAGCGGTTGACTCACCGTCTGTGGAGGTGTTTAAGAACCGTGTAGCCTTGGTGCTTCACGCCTTGCTCTGGTGGCAGGCATGGTGGGGGGCTTGGCTTATGTTTGTTGATCAGTCAGATAGTTAGGTTTTTTCATTGTTGTGGATGTGATTGGACTTGGTGATCTAGCAGGTCCTTTCCAGCCAGGATTGTTCTGTGATTTTTTTTTCATTTGCCTTAGATACAGGTGACATCCAGTCTCTCAAGTGTAGCATCTAGCTAGTGTAGCTAGCAGGGCAAATACTAGTGATGTGACTAGTAGGATCATGCTGTGTGTGGGGGGATTGGACTAGATCTTTTGAGGTCCTTTCCAATCCCTAATATTCTGTGGTAATAATGGATCTTAAGTTGCACCAAGGGAAGTTGAGGTTGACCATGAGGAGAAACTTCTTCCTGGAAAGGGTCCTCATGCCTTGG
>JAOXOE010033321.1:0-10309 GCA_028565055.1 Phoeniculus purpureus
CCCTTGTCCTATCATTGGGTGCCCCTGAGCAGAGCCTGGCTCCATCCTCCTGACACTCACCCTTTCCATATTTATCATTTTAAGAGAGCAGGTGGAACACAGTAGAGGTTCTCTCCTCCCAAGGCTGACTGATCCAAACCAACACCATGAACAAAGTGACACGTTCATCTTCATGTACCTGTGAGCCCCTCAGGCGACTGTGCAGAGCTGGACTCATCACTAAAACAGGAGCAAGCAGCAGCTCCAGCAAAACCCAGTGCGTTAGGACAAGGGGCAATGGGAGTGAGCTGCAACAGAGGAGGTTCCACATCAATCTGAGAAGGAACTTCTTCCCAGTAAGGGTGACAGAGCATTGGAAGGGGCTGCCTATGGGGGGCTGTGGAGTCTCCTTCTCTGGAGACGTTTCAAACCTACCTGGACTGTTCCTGTGCAACTGGATATAGGGGAACCTGCTGTGGCAGGGGGACTGGACTGGGTGATCTTTCGAGGTCCCTTCCAATCCCTAATTCTGTGATTCCCCACATGGTTGGGTCTCTATGAGGTAGCCTCACAGATTAAAGCTTCAAATTCAAAAAGTCCCCAAAAGATCACTCAACGGTTTCAATAATCTTGAGAGAGATTTATCTGCAGCTCCCAACACCCATCCGGGAGTGGATCTGCAACAGTCCCCCCCCTTCCCTGCCTGCTCCTCGTCAGACAGATGATGCTCCAGACAGAGCGGCGAACAGATGGTTACAGATGCACTTTGGGGAGAACGGAAAGGAAAATGGGACATTTTGGGTATTTTGAAGCAGACAGTAGAGCTGAGATGAAACTGAGCACAAGGAAAAGGTGCCTTTTCTTCTGATGACCCGAGGTACTGACTCTGCCATCCCCTGCAGCCGTGCTGGAAGGGATCTGAAATCCATGACTGACATTCAGACGTGGGTTTGATAACCAGGGGTGACACAGGTCCATCTGCCACAGCGCTATGTGGCCACCAAGGAGGCTGGACCTGCCTGTCCAAAGGTGGAAATGATCACAAGGAAAAGCCTGCAGGGTCGGGGTTTGTGGAGTTTTATTCCCCAAAAGCACAATGTTATTTTTATTTCCCATTCACACCTAACCTACATTGGGCTATTCAGCGCTGAGCTCAAACGGAGTCAGCTGAGAGGCAACAATTCGACTGTTGGAGCAAACAGGAGGCTCAAGTTTTGGGATGGAGCAGAGATTCTGCAGTCGTTACCGGGAAATGAAACCTTGAAGTCATCGCTATCTGCAGCAAACTGCTTCAGGGCTTCTCCGTGAAGCTCCAGGCCAAAAGCAAAGATGGGTGGAACCTCAGCAGCTAAAGTTTGGCTGGTGGTCACAGAATCCCAGAATGACTGAGGCTGAAAAAGTCCTCTGAGCTCATCCAGCCCAGCCCAGCCCCTAAAAGCAAAGCCAGAGGAGGCCATGAAGATGATCAGAGGGCTGGAGCCCCTCTGCTCTGGGGACAGGCTGTGGGAGCTGCGGCTGTTTAGCCTAGAGAAGAGAAGGCTCCAGGGGGACCTCAGAGCAGCTTTCAGTGCCTAAAGTGACTCCAGGAAAGCTGGAGAGGGTCTTCTTCCTAAGGACTCTGGTGCTGGCACAAGGGAGCTGGGTTCTAGCTCCAAGAGGGGAGACTGAGATCTGAGGTAGAAATCTCTCCCTGGGAGGGAGCTGAGGCTCTGGAACAGGTTGCCCAGGGAGGCTGTGGCTGCTCCATCCCTGGCAGTGTCCAAGGGCAAGCTCGATGGGGCTGTGGGTAGCCTGGTCTGGTGAGAGGTGTCGCTACCTATGGCAGGGGATGAGCTCTGAGCTCCCTTCCAACCCAACCCATCCTGAGAATCTAGGTTGGAAAAGACTTTAAGATCATTGATTCCAACTGTTAACCCAGCACTGCCCACCCTGTCCCCATTAAGAGAGAGAATCTGGCATGTAAGACACTCTGGGTATCATTCTCATCTATTTTCCCAGTCTAAATTCCTCCTTCAAACCTAGAGGAGCATTAAATGCCGTTTGTAACGCCCCAGTTTCACCCAAAACTGGTCAGAGCCGTGCTGCTGGAGCGGAAGGCGGCCTCCCAGTGTGCAACCGGTTCAGAGAGTTCGCTCTGATCCTTTACCTTGGGCCAGATTCCTTTTTGTAGGGCAACGGGAACATCTCCTCACAATAACCCTAAAAATACCCGCATTGTGCGTCGGATTCTATCAGGCTGGATGATTTCTTCGAAGGGGAAGAAGAAAATCTCTACAGTGAGGGTGCTGAGGCCCTGGAACAGGTTGCCCAAGGGAGGCCGTGGCTGCTCCATCCCTGGCAGTGTCCAAGGGCAGGCTGCATGAGGCTGTGGGCAACCTGGTGTTGCTGCCCATGGCAAGGGGTTGCCAGTGGACTGCAAAAGGTCCCTTCCAGCCGGATGATGCTGTGATTTTATGATTCTGTGATGCTGACCACCACAGCAGAGTGAAATGGGGAAACTCTCATCAACGGCATCGTTCCCAACAGCAGATCTGCCTGTACCTTATCAGCCGCCTTTCAGACTATAGAGAAACACCCAAATCTTGGGGTTTGGTTACTAGAACCTGACAGAGAGTCTGCAGAGAAGCTGCATGCAATGAAATCCCCCCCTGCAAACCACCACATGACAGTCCTGCGCATCAGGACATGGGACGAACGTGCGTGAAAAGCAAACGCGAAGCTTCCATGAACCAGCTGAACACGGAATGCAAAGCCAAGAGACTAGAAAAACCCTAACAGTCCCCCACATCTGAGTCTGTCTGGGCACCATGGAAGCCATGGGGCTTCTGAAACCTTATGGCTACCTGAATTGTACTGGGGGACTCTTAAAAAAAAACTCCTTTAATTGTGATCAAGGGGTAATTATCCTTAAACTGCTCTGCTGGCAGAACATGTAGTACAGATAGTAAACAGTGTTATCAGGCTGGGAGAGAAAACAACCAGGGTGTCTTTGCCAAGGTAAACCGCGGCTCCTCAAGAAGGGTTCACCAGGAGAGCTCTGTGCCAAGGTTTGCCACTGCAGGAGAGCCCAGAGGCAGCAACAACAGAGAATCATTTTCCAGTGGTTTTGGTTGGGAGGGAGCTCAGAGCATCCTCAGCCCCAACCCCCTGCCATGGGCAGCAACACCTCTCACCAGACCAGGCTACCTACAGCCCCATCCAACCTGCCCTTGGACACTGCCAAGGATGGAGCAGCCACAGCCTCCCTGGGCAACCTGTTCCAGAGCCTCAGCTCCCTCATCGGGAGGGATTTCTTCCTCAGATCTCATCTTAATCTCCCCTCTTGGAGCTGGAACCTAGCCTCCTTGTCCCAGCAAAAAAGACCCTCTCCAGCTTTCCTGGAGTCACTTCAGGCACTGGAAGCTGCTCTAAGGTCCCCCTGGAGCCATCTCCTCTCCAGGCTAAACAGCTCCAACTCTCTTAGCCTGTCCCCAGAGCAGAGGGGCTTCAGCCCTCTGAGCATCCTTGTGGCCTCCTCTGGCCTTGCTCCAAAAGCTCCCTAACCTTCAAGTACTGGGGACTCCAGAACCGGGCACAGGACTCCAGGTGAGGTCTCACCAGAGCAGCATAGAGACCTCATCCCCTTGCAGAGCCACTGCCCCACAAGGTGGAGCTGGCCCCTGTTCTCTCAGAGTCAGATTAAAACCGGGAGTATTTAATTAGAACAGAGGTGACTTCAGTCTGCCCCAGCACATCAGCTGCCAGCTCTGACCAGGAGAGCCATCCACAAAGCTTCTCTCCGTGTCCATCAGCACCTCCTGCCCCACTAGAGAGAATAAAGCCAGGTCCCTGCTGACTTCCAGACCCATCCAGGTTTCAGCGCCCGCATTGCTCTGTGCATGTTTGTCTCTTAATGACCAGCACTGAGGCGGATTTGCCTGGATTGTCATTGAGACAAGGAGTCCGGAGCCAAGTCCTCCGCAGGGACACAAGCTCCTCACACCATCGACTCACCAGCAAGGAGAGAACATCAGCTGTCAGGGGAAAGGTCTCATTGGAGAGACTACATACAGACTCTCCAGCAGCTCTACAGACAGCCCAGTAGTTACGAGATATATATTCCTATGGAAGAGCAGCACAGCAACCCCCAGCAAACCTGCTCTTCGTCTCCGAATGGTTTTGGTTGGAAAAGGCCTTTCAATTCGAGTCCAATCATCCCCCCCAGCACTGCCAGGTCCCTACTAACCCCATCCCCAACACCACATATCCACTGATTTCCAACCCCTCCAGGGACAGTGACTTCACCACTGCCCTGAGCAGCCTGGACAACCCTTTGGGGAAGAATCACACAATCACTCCGGTTGGAAAAGACCCCTGGGATCATCAAGTCCAACCATCTACCCTACAAGTTCACCCCTAAACCACATCCCTCAACGCCTCATCCAAACGATATTGAAACACACGCAGGGATGACAACTCAACCACCTCCCTGGGAAGCCCATTTCCGTGCTTGACCACCTTTTCTGTGAAAATATCGAGTCTAATATCAAGAAACTGTTCCTCAGGTCCAGTCAGCTTGCGTGGGGGTCATTCCTAAGCTTGAGTGAACAAGAGAAAAAGAGAAGGAAAAGGCCGAGGTCTGGAGCAAACAGCTGCAGTTGGTGCCAAGTAAATAAATAAATAAAGAGAGTGACCAGAGGAGCCGGGAGGGGATTCCTCGATGTCAGCAGGCAGCAGCTTCACCACCTGTTTCACAAGGTTTTGAGAGCTGCCAGCACATCCACTAATAGATCGTTAATGCACCAACAGCGGGGTCTTTGTGTCAAAGGCAAATCCCCCACCTGCTGGCGAATGTAACCAGGAACCCACCACTGGCAACGGGTGGGCACGAGGTGCTGGCTCCCACTCGAACCCCTTCCACAGGGCCGTTCCACAGGGGAAACCTTAACAAAATCAAGTCCAGAAGGACATGGAGACCTGCCTGGCAGTACTCTTTGACAGCCGGCTGAACAGGAGCCAGCAGGGTGTCCAGGTGGCCCAGAAGGCCAGTGGCATCCTGGCTGGGATCAGCACTGTTGTGGCCAGCAGGGCTGAGGACGTCATTCTCCCCCTGGACTGGGCACTGGGGAGGCCTGGGGGCAGGGCTGGGTCACTCACTTCAAGAAAGAGATGGAGGGGCTGCAGCAGGTCCAGAGGAGGAATGAGGCTGGGGAGGGGACTGAAGGGAAAGGTTGCTGGGGAGAGGCTGAGGGAGCTGGGGGTGTTTAGCCTGAAGGAGACTCAGTGGGGACCTTCTCCCTCTCTCCAGCTCCCTGAAGGGAGGTTGTGGTCAGGTGGGGCTTGGGCTCTTCTCCCAGACAACCAGCGCCAGGATGAGAGGGCAGAGCCTGAAGCTGTCAGGGGAGGGTTAGTTTGGAAGCCCTTCCTCGTGGAAAGGGGGATCAGAGCCTGGACTGGAGTGCCAAGAGCAGTGGTGGAGACACCATCACTGGAGGTGTTTTAGGACAGCCCGGCTGTGGCCCTCAGTGCCCTGGTGTGACTGCTGGGGTAATGTGAGGTCCTGGGCTGCATCTGATGATCTTAGAGGTCTCTTCCAGCCTCAGTAGTTCTGGGATTCTGGAATTCTGTGCCTGCAGGGTCTGGCTGTATGCGGAGAAAGGTAGTCACACTGTCATCAAATGAGGTCTGAGCACCTGCAACCGCCATTGCGGCAAAGAAGAGACAAATTCACACATAAACGGGGTCTCGGTTTCAATTCCTGTCTCACGTCTTAATGCTTCAGCCACTGAATGAAAATGGGGCTGGGCAGAACATTCCCTGCAAATCGGGCTCTCATTTGTGACATTTATCCCCAACGATCACCTGAAAACCACATGGAGGTGCAGACGGCCTGAAGGGAGCTTCAAACTAATTAAAATCTTCCCAGCGGCCGCACTGGAGAGCGGCCAGAGCCGCTTTCTCGCAAACCAAAAGAGTAAGTAACCCAATAAATGGGCTAAATAAGTTCTAGCGATGATTTCAGAGAGGCTTTGTGTGCCAGGGCTGGAGCTCGATGACGGCTATCGCTGAACCAGCAGACCCAGCCTCCTGTGCTCAGTGTGTTCCTCCAGGAACCCTCAGAGATGCAGATGGAAGACATCACCTCCAGGAGAACCTTCTCACTGCTGTCTGAGGAGCCATTTACCGCCATCACTGCAGCAACTGGTAGAAGGGGAATATTTTCCACAGCAGGTTGGAGAAGACTCTTATTGGGATGACTGTTGGCACCGCTTATCCTTCCTTTCCTGAATTCCACTTGCTTTAGACAGCAGGGGAAATCCTTGTGCCCTTTCAGATCCAGCTTGGAGCAGGGAAGATCCTGTCAAGGCTGGGGATACTGCAGCTGGAGAGAGTGTTGAGGTTTGGCTTCGGAGGGTTGAACTGGGCATGCAGCCTGAATAACCCCTTGTTCCTCTTCCCCAACAGCAAAACCTCAAAAAGCTATACTGAGACCTCCTTTTCCTACTGATCTGAGTGTCCACCCCTCACCCTCTGCTCCACAGCACCTTAACCTGAGACCTCTGGGTGCAGAGCTGCTCTAGCCATGCTCCTACCACCAAGCTCCCTGCCCTGAGGGGTTTTCCCAGTACACCTGACCCTCTTCTCCAGTGTCATGAGGCACAGTGAGCCTGCCAGACCAGGCTGGCCCAGTGAGAGCCAAGTCTTGCATTATAGGATAAGGCTGATGCCTTTACGTAGCCTGTTCCCTCGCTCCTGCTGCTTAATGATGTCTAATTCCATTATCATCCAAGACATTAACACTCTGCCCTCCAACCAAATCCACACCCGCCATCCCAACGCAACGGGATCGAACAGGGAACACCTGGAAAAGCAGCCAAGCCGGGAAGGACCCCAGATAAATATAGGTCTCAGAGGAGTATCTTTAGATTAGCAGGCGGCTCTGCCCGCACCAAGACCCCAGGATTTACCTAAATAGCTCCCTTCATCGCAAGCGTTCGCGGCTATTTTAAGCACCCCAGCACCCTGCCCTACTTCCTAAGGAACAGCCTTCGCCTGCCCGTGCAACCCAGTGAGCACCAAAAGCCTTAATGGTGAGAGAAAAAACCAGATCCCCTCAGCTCTGCCTGCAGTACTCAGCTCATCAGGGCTTCTTCCCCTGCAAGGTGCCAGCACACAGCCTTGAACTGGGGGGAAAACTGGTATTAAGCTTTCCCAGGTAACAAGGAGATGGAAAAACCATGCAGCTCTGGAGAGACATGACCTTCCCTCCTCTCTGTCCCACCTCCAGCACCTGGTGTTCTTCTCAGAGGGGAGAAATGAAAAAAAATCCCAACCTGCCTCCCAGTGACACCCTCTCACTGCATTTGTAACGGGTCTGAGCACCCAAGGCTGGTGCTGGGGTCGAGGTTTGGCCACAGCTTCTGTTCATTAGGTCAGCAGTAGAGAATCTTTTATGGTGACAGCTGGCTCTGGGGAGTTTCACCCCAAAAAATCCTGCTGTGGCAGGGGGATTGGACTAGATGATCCTTCAAGGTCCCTTCCAAACCCTAATGATTCTATGAAAAAACGTCCCATCAGCTTGGTTTGGGCCACACAAAGCAGGGGAGAGCTTCATTAGCCCACAGTGCTGCTTAGTGTTGAGCTTCTGACTCATTTGGGGATGAAGCACCACATCATCCACCCAAATCAGCCCAAATCCTACCACCACCCAGCTTGCCACAGCCAGAAACCCACCCCTTTGCTCCAGCACATCCCATCGACCGCACAAAAGATCTCCAAAACACCCAATTCCCAAGCAATCCAGAGCGACCCTACAGGTCTCGTGGCTTTAAGGGCTGTTGGGACCTTCTTGAGCTGGGTCCAGATGAGTTGCTGGGCCATGACACCACTTGCTTTTTCGAGATGCCACCGGGGCATCTTGACCCGGATGGAATTCGCACTTTTCCCCTGGCGCGCCCGAAAGCTGACAACACTGACGGTGGCCTCCACCACCATTTTTAGACAGTTTTGCAGCTCTTTTTTTCCAACCCACCTTGCAACACTCAGCAAGACAAACTGAAGCATCTCAGAAGGTAAATATGAAGCAAAGAGGTCCCAAACGTCTTCTTCTCAACCACCAAAACTTCCCTCGGATGTAGGATTCACCTCAGGTTCCAAACCTACTTCTGAAATAAACTCTCTGCAGCTCCCAACAAAGAATCACAGAAGGACTGAGGCTGGAAAAGTCCTCTGAGCTCATCCACCCATGCCCACAAACTAACAGCACCACATTGGCTACTCCAAGGCACTAAAGGCCACAGCCAGGCTGGCCTCCAACACCTCCAGGGATGGGGACTCCAGCACTGCCCTGGCAGTCCAGTCCAGGCTCTGATCAGCCTTTCCATGAGGAAGGGCTTCCTAACATCCAACTTAACCCTCCCCTGGCAGCTTCAGGCTCTGCCCTCCTGTCCTGGTGCTTGTTGTCTGGTAGAAGAACCTGACCCCCATCTGACTACAACCTCCTTTCAGGGAGTTGGAGAGAGGAAAAAGGTCCCCCCTGAGTCTCCTTTTCTCTGCAACTGCACTTCTCCTCACAGTGCAACTGGGAGAAATCTCAATGCTCAACCAGGTGGCTACATCTCAGGAACTGTGGGTTTATACTAAAAGGTTGGCAATGACATATTTAATTCTCTTTGACCTGAGCTGAGGGTTCATGCGGTACAAGAGGTAGCTGGTGTAAGTGCTATCAGGCTGCCTGGGTGTTCCTTCACCACCCTGAAACCTTCCTGAGGTGTTAAATGGATCAGCTACAACCTATCTGTGAGGTTCACACCAAGAACCAGGCAGCTGATGTGTAGGAGCATCACGTCACAGGACTGACGGCCCCACATCATGCTCTAAATCCAGGAAAATCCAAAGTGGAGGTGCAGGAAGGTGCCTGAAAAAGCCAAAGTGGTTATGAAAGGACAAAGCTAGAAAATCCATTCACTCCCTGCTCTCAGTGCTGCTCCCAGCTTCACCAGCACCACACAATTCCACTGTATGAAGTCACTGGTTGGTTCGCTCGGCCTGCAGAAGCCTTCAGGATTCCCTAAACCCCAGCACTACAGAATGGGATGTTAATCAGGAATACTGCTGACTGCCAACAGCACACAATGGCTGCTGAAATGAGGCACCAGGTCCTCGCTGCTCCTCACTCACCAGCTTTTCACACACAGGGAATCACTCTAGGTTATGAGCTCTGGCTCAGCCACAACTCTAAGTACCAATACATGAGGGTTTTTAAAGGATTTTTCATGGATGAAGCTGCAAAGGCAATAAAAGTTGGGCTGTCTTCCGCTGCTCAGCCATGTTTGTGTGTCTTGGTGAAGGATTCTCACAGTACACGGCCACTGTGGCTTCTTTGAGGACATCACACCTTACCAGAGGTGCAGTGGAGGTTCTGGTCACCAAACACTTGATGGGGGGTTGGGAAAAGAACCCACTACCCTACATGCTGTGCTCCAGCATCCAGGAGTACTGCAACAGCTCAAAGCATTGCATCCAGCTCCCTATGGAATAAGAGTTTGTGGATCCATCTGTTAATTCAAGCTAACGGAGAGAACCAGACCCAGCTCATCGCTCCCATCTCTAGCACAACCACCCCAAAAGCTCTGCCCAGGGCACCAAGGATCTCAGTTAACACCAGCCACCAGTTTACTGCTACAACTGGGCTACCAAAACGCTCTGCAGAGCTTCTAAGAACCAACGTGAAATCACCCAAGAGCAAAATTTTAGGCACAAAATTGAGGCACAGTGGAACCATCGTTATTTTCTCCTGACGAAACGTAATTACAGCGAACGCTCCGGCGAGGCCCTCGAGATGTAAATATATAGGTTAAACGTAGTTAAAATTCCACATCCTACTTAATTGGAGCCGCTTGCAACCCAACTAAATTAGCTTTTATCTCCAGGTTTCAATTATTAATAACCGTGAACAATGTCAGCGCCTTTCAGTAATAATCACAGCCAGGGAGGAAGCCAGTTCCACCCCACATTTCCAGGGAATCAGGATCCCGAGTGTAGCCAAGGGATATCAAATGCTCTGCCTGATGAGGTCCCTCAGATCTTAGGGTGACGAGACTCAGGCCAACACCACGAGAACTAATTCCCACAATTATCAGGTGTTCTCAGCCCCAATGCAGTGTCTGTATAGAATCAGAACCATCCTGGCTGGAAAGGACCTCCAGGATCATCAAGTCCAGCCCTCATCCCAACAGCTCCCTAAGCTCTAGACCATGGCCTCAAGAGCTCTGGCTACTCCGTTTTTAAACCCCCTCCAGGGATGGGGACTACACCACCTCCCTGAGCAGCCTGTTCCAGTGCCCAACCA
>JAOXOE010033322.1:0-10309 GCA_028565055.1 Phoeniculus purpureus
GGGGCCACGCTAGCCTCGGCCGCCGCTCCCGCCGCCCGCCCCGGGGCTCCCCATACGGTGCGCAGCCGGCGAGCAGGTGCCGGTGGTGCCGGTGGCAGTGGGTGCCCGGCGCGGGTGCGCTCCGGTCGTTCGGTGCGGCGGGCTGGCGGCGGCCCGCTCTGAGCTGCCGTGGCCCGTCGGCAGCAATAAATAGCGAAGGGCCGTTTGTTTTGGCAGGCGAGCTGCTGCTTGCGGGGCGCGGGGCTCGGCGCTGCCGGAGACCCCGCGGTTTGCACCCCGGCGGTCAGAGCGGCGAGGTTGGAGCCGAAGCCGGAGCCGCCGCTGCCTCCGCTCCCCGGGCAGGAGTGAGAGGGGAAATTGAAGAGATCCGGGACCGGGAACCTCCAGGACCGCACCCTGCCCGTGTCCCAGCCTCCCAGAGCCCTCCCTCTCTCGCCTCCGCCTCGCAGAACCTGCCCCGGGCCGCCCGCAGCCTCCTCCCCCCACGGCCGAGCCCCGCAGCCCACCCCGCCGGGGGTGCCCACCGCCACCTGCTCCCCGGGGCAGCCCCAGCACCGTCCCGAGGCGTGCCCGCCCCGCGGCACACCCTACACACACCCTCACCCCCAAACCACCATCGGGACGTCCAGTGGGCCCGGGGTGGCACACCCGGGGCTCCGGCCCCCGGCGCGCCGCCTGCTCGCCAGGGGCCAGGGCCTGCGGGGCGAGGATCAAACAGAGCAGGGAGGCAGCTGGTTGAAATTTAACCACAATATTCTCACTCCCCATTGTTTCCAGGGAGGCCCGATATTTCCACAACAGGATTATGGCATCTGATTAACTCGCTGAGACAACAATGAGGGGCTGGGATGGGCTTCCCCTTCTAGCTGCCAAAAGGGGAAAGTAAATACAACACCCTGATTTCAGGAGCAAGGGCTCGCAGGGCCCCCCCCCCTTTCCCCGTTCTCCCCCAGCTGTGTGTTTGGGAGAGCTCCAGCCTGGCTCTACTTGCACCTCCTCTGCCTCCCTAGGACCTTCCCAGGTGAGGTAGTGCCTGGGGATGCCCTCACAAGCAGCTCTCTCAAGGATGCCCCCTCAGCAGCCCTTTGGTGGGCACAGGGCATGGGATACTGAGACAAGCCAGACAGCAGCATCCCAGTCAGAAGTCCATATCTGGCTGCATGGCTGTGCTTGCCTCATCGGGTCTGAGCAACCTGGACAAGAGGGATGCAGACTGGGAAGCCAACAGCATCCACGAGCTTGAGATGCTGCTCTTCAGTCAGCCCTAGTGGACCATTTCCTTTGCAGCAGATGCATGCAAAGTGCATCTTTTCATTAGGCTCTTATACTTGATAGCCACACCACATCAGGTTTTCATACTGGTTTTGTGTATCCAGTGCAGGATGGTGAGGCTCCCTCTGCTGCTGCACATTATGGAGCAAGAAGGTTTGGCCAGTAGCTCCGGACCACACATTTCTTGGAGCATCCTAAGGGCATCAACACAGAGAGCAGAGGGTATGTGTCACAGCATCACTCCCCATCTCTGCCCCTTGGATTCCCAGGGCTGCAGAATGGTCCCAGTTTTCTGTGGATCACCAGCACAGGAAAACCCAAACCTGGGCTGTGTCCACAAGGTCCTCCAGGCTGGTTCACACTCTGATTAAAGGAACAAGCCCAGTTCCACACTTTGCCAATCACTGCCACAAGGGAGTGGGGATTGAAATAATCTAGGATGGAGATGGTTCCAAGGGGGTGCAGGACATCCCTGGGGAGAAATGCCCCATGGCTGTCAGTGATCCAAACCCTAACCTCTGCAGCCTGCTAGTGTGCATGTCACACACATTCATCCCCCTCTCAGCAAGCAGCCCTCCAGGCTGACAGCAAGCAGCCTAACCCTGCCCTTGCTGGCACAACATTCATGTTCCATGGTGTCCCAGTTGGGTTTGACCATGACAGCAGCTCCTGCTCATGCAGTGGCCCAGACACCCAGCACTGGCTTTAGCCACAGCAGGCAGTGACAGTGTCCCATCATTAGGTGCAGAGTCTGACACCTCTTCATGCAGCAGCATTCCCACTTCCAGCCCATGCCCCTGGCAGGCAAATGCCACTGGTACACGGGGCTGAGAGGGACTGGAACCCCAGGCAGGGCTGAGTGTGCTAGGAGGGGACTGAAGGCTCTGACAGAGTAACTAAGGGATGAGGGGGGATTTCTGCTCAGAAGGAAGGATTTCTGCTCAGGGAGCTGGTGGAAGAGAGACTTGCTCCCACAGCAATAGCTCACAGCATGGAATTACCTTCCAGTAGAGGTGGGAAAGATACAGTGTCCATCCCAGTACCCCATAGCACAAAGCCGCCATAGGCCACTGCCAGGACACCCAGGCACAGCACACTGCTCCTGTCTCGCTCCCTCCTCTGCCCCCGGCTTTCCTTACCAGTGCATCCCACAGCCCTGAGCAGGAGGCAGCATCCCACAGACAACTGCTGGGACGAGGGGCAGGGGCTGGCAGGGACAGTCTGGGCAGGGCGAGCGGGTGGTGGAGCCAGGCGAGGCGGTCTAGGTGGTGCTATTTCTCCACTTTTGCACGGGAAGGGCTTGGGATTTTCCTCTCCCTTATTTGCTGCCTTAGTCGTCTTCTTCTCCTCTCTCTCTCCTTTTTTTTTTTCTTTTCTAAAAATACTTGACAGCGATTGAAAGGTCCCTTTAATCGAGGCCACAGAGCCCTTATTAAGGGCACGGGTCGGGGTGCTGGGCCGTGCCCAGCATAACGGCTTCATTAAACCCTGTGAAAACTAATATTTATGGAATCAAATTTATGGAGGCCGAGACCGAACTTGTGGCCTTTAATGTGTGTTGGGAGCTCAAATCCAGTCGGCTCCAGGGAGGAGGGGGTGGAGACAGGGAAGGAGACCCCAGAGGGACAGGATGGGACAATGAGCGGTGACACTCCCTGGAGCCAGTGGCAACCTGGGCCAGTGAGGCACCAGTGCCCCCATGCTGGAGTTTGGGTCCCTATTGGCAGAGCTTTTTCCCACTGATTTATTCACTTTCTCCTGGTTTTATGTACTCCCCATTCATGCTCCTACAGCCCCACCTCCCCTCGCCTTGAGAGTAGGGTGAGTGGGGCAGAAACTGTTCCGGCAACAGGTCTTGAACCCTAGCCTATGTCTCTCAGGATACCTGTCCATCCCTTGGGCACAGAGATGCAGGGCTCCCTGGGAGGACTTGCACAAGCAACACTCCTGCAGTATCTCTGGAATTGGCTGCCCTGAGCTGAGCACCACAGGGAGAAGAGACATAGTGTAGGTGCAGCTGGCAGCCAGGATAACCTGGGGATGCAGGTACTTGTTTGCATGACCCATTCCCCTACAGAGCCCACCAGCTGCTGGCTGAGTGGGATGGGAATGTGCCCTCTCATGTGATGTCTCTCCACACCCAGAGGGGACAGATGAGACATGTGCCCTCACAAGGGTGATAAAGCCTTCTCTTGCAGGTCCTGGCATGCATGGAGAAGCAGTACAAAGCCCAGACCCAGCAGAGAGCTAGGGGACCTGTCTTGGAACAAAACAGCTCTCAGGCTAGGAGATGGAGCTCAGATGGAGGTAGAAGAGGTTGCACCAGGGGACAGCCTGGTGACAGAAGACACATGAAACATACAGCCCTAAACTGTATGCAATAGCCAATAGCAGGACCCTCTCTCAGGGCAAGTGCTTGGCAAGGTAAGATGCTGGAACACGGAAGAACAGAGGATGCATAGCTATGGCTGTCAGCATAAGCTCCCTGTCCCGTGGCTTTCCCTTCCTACCACTCACCCCGCTCTGCAAGTTGCTCCCTTAGAGAGGAAATATAAAAAGCAACTGGCTGCTCTTACCCTGGGACTGGCCAGCCACAGCCCAGCAAAGGCCCTTTCATTCCCCTTCCACAGACACAGGGGCTGCTCCGGATGTTTTTGTTTCCCCCTTGCCGCCCCAGAGAGCAGGCAGCCTGACTGCGGCCAGTAAAGACATGGGGAGCAGGGCAACTGGGGGCATAGGCCCATAGCCCAGGAGAGAGACAGCGTCAACAGCAGCTTGCCCATGGCAGTGTTGCTTGGTTCACTGCCTCGTGTTTTAGGACCTGGCATGGGCACAGTAGTGGGGTCCCCTGTGGACACAAGTGGACGCAAAGGCTGGGAGAGAGCAAGGGGGTTGGGGGGACGGATGGATGGATGGTTGGTTGGTCAGGGTGTGGAGGAGCAGAGGTAGTGCTTTGTGACCAGAGAGCATCCATAATCTGTTCCAGGGCAGCTCCCAGGCCTGAGAGCTTTCAGTGAGTTAGTGGCTTGGTTGTCTCCTGCTCCTTGGAGGCCACAGCATGGATTAGTCCCACATCACCTGCCCAATAACCATGACACTGTGTGCAAATTGAAGGTGCCCTCAGTACAGACAAGCAACCTTTGCCTACCTCCTGCTGCTAGGGCTTCACTTGGCTCCAGGAATCAGCACATGGTGTGTTCAAAGCATAGAACAAGGATCTGGGGATTCCCTCATTCACACCTAACCCGATATACTGCTGCTCCAAGTGAGTCACAGCATGGGCTGAGAGCTGCTGTTCTGGTCCATAGCAATGAGCTGTTGTCACCTCCTCATCATTCGGGCCACTGCAAATCCTTGGGACAGCAGATCTGGCCTGAGTGGGACCCAGCAGCACCAGGGGTTGCACCTCTGCCTGATTACAGCAAGCCGAGGGGATTACAGCAAGATAAGAGAGAATATCACCCAGAAACAACCATTTATTGCAAACCCACAGGAGAACAGCCAAACACCCCTGCCAGAGCCCTAGATGTCCCACATCCACCTGGCAACATTTCTGCCCCCAGATCCAGTGCTGGCTCCACCATGAAGCAGCCTAGGGAAACTCTGCACCAGAGAAGAGGTAGAAAAGAAGTTCCTGTGACACTGCAGAAGAAAAGAGATGTCCCATCTCCTGCGCTGGAGACACCATGAGATGCAGAAGAGGAGACAGATGATGTATAGGTGCTGCCTCTCTTGGATGTTGCAGGGAGCAGAGACCCTCACAGTGGGTGACAGTGACCTTTCAGCTGAAAAGTCCTTTCGCCTTCTTTGGCTTAGCCTTGGCCACAGGCAGCCGGGGCTTCTGAGCTGGGGAGGAGGTTGGCTAGAAGCAAAGGGGAGGCAGTGTGAATCTTCTCTGAGGAGGGTCACAGGATGGGTGCATGGGTGCAAGCTCTGACATTGTCATCATCCCTGTGAGGGACTGTAACCACACATGTGTGCAACCATACACTCCCCAGCCAGTGGACATGGCGTAGGATGGGACAGAAACCAATCTGAGCCCTCCTGCTCACCCTGGAGGGACCTGAGGCTGGCATGCAGGACACAAGAGAGGTGTAGCCCCATCCCATCCCTGGTAAACAGAGGCTGTTTCTGGAGCTGCACTCACCATGATTCCCTCTCTGGAAGATGCTGTTTCATCCTCCTGAGATGGAGGCTGCAGATGGGGATGCTCTGTTGTTTCTGCAGTGGGTGCCAGGTCCACGCTGTCCTCTGGTATCAGCAAAAAGAGATGCAGTTTGGGATTGAGATGAGAGACCACAGGGCATTGCCCAGACCCATACTGGAAACGATGCCTGGGTTCAGTTCATGAGGGGAAAGCAAAGGGGAAGATGTTGCATGGGGTGAGCTGCACCCAGAACACCACAGAGCAGCTGGGTATTTTATGTGCTTCCCATCCCACAGCCATGGAGCTCCTCACCCAAGTACTGCCGTTTCCGAGCCTGCTTGGCCTTCTGCTCCATCACTGCCACGTAGAGCTGCTGCAGAGCCGAGGCGAACGCCTGACCTTCTCCCACACAACAGATCTGGGGCAGGCTCTGAGGGAGAGAGCAGAGGCACCATCACCTTGTCAGGAAATCAACTGTTAGGAGCCGGTTCTTGCCAGGATGCTCTGTCTTAGTGCTGCAGCCAGGCAGAGAAGGGGTGGTGCTTCCCTCTGCCCAGCAGACTCCAGCTGCTTCACCCTACAGACTGCAGCATGGCTTGTGGAGCCAGCTAGCTGCGACACTGAGCAGGCCAGGGCTGCTCCTCAGCCATGCTCACACGCACCCAGACACACACACCTGCTCCAGCAGGGCTGCCGTCCCCATTCAGAGGCAGACTGCAGAGGCTTGCAAGTCATTCATGAAACACTGGAGATAAGATCACAAGGGAAGGGCTGCGGCTTCCCTGTCGGAGCAGCTCAGGGGCCACAGCTTGGCGATAAGGAGCTTTAGGCAAGGGCAGGACCTCGGCATGAGGTGGGAAGGGGAAGCCTCTGCCCATCCCAACTGCCTCCAGTGATGCCTATGCGGGCACCTCAAGCCATTCCCGGTGGCCCCAAAGCAAGTGAGGGTGATGCAGAGGCAAGACAAGGGATGCCCAGGTTTGCTCCCAGGCTGCCAGAATAGCTCCCACCTCCATGCATACATTTTTTCTTAATCAAAGCTTGAGCACCCCCACTCCTCCTGCCCACAGCCCCTGCCAGGGCTGCAGGATGCCACCCTCACACTCTGGGCAATGTCAATATGTGGGAGACTTTGGCTCTCGTGAAGGGGAGGCTGGGCAAGCACCACACTCCACTGGGAACATATAGCAGCACACAGAGAGCTAACAACCATGTGCAGGGATAAATACATGTGCTCTGGGTGGGACGGATGGACATGCAGGAGGTCATGATGGGCACAGTATGGGCACACACATGCATGCAGACGAGTGTGGATATGTATGCATGCAGGGGGGCTGTGTGCACAGCCAAGCGGAGAAGGGCATGGCTCTCTGGACTCGCATGGCTGGTTGTGTGGCACTGTCTGCGTGTCAAAGGTCTGGGCACTAATCTCTGCTCCACTCCACACCCAGACAGCAGAACAAAGTGTAACAGATAAGGCTGGATCCCCTCCGGCCCAGGAGAGAAGGGAGGGGATAGGGACGCTCAGACCCACTCAAGGCCAGAGTCCAAAGCCTGGCCAAAGCTTCCCAAGTGGCAGAAAGGGCAGGCTGAGCCTCTCACTGTTCCACGCTTGACAGGGAAGGAGAGCAGGGCTGTGACAAGATGGAATGGTTCATGCCCAGAAAGGCACCTTGCCCACAGGGCTCTTGTCTCCTGCTGGGGCTACCAGTCTACCAGTGGGAAAGGCCCCTTAGCTCTAGGACACAAATGGCACTGGCATTTGCTTTTTGGTTAGCCTCTCAACAGGACCTTCTGTGTCCCTGACCACTGCCACAGGAGGGAGTGATGCTCTGGTCTCAGCATCCTGCCAGCATCCTTGGGACTGCTTGCCACTGGGCAAATACATCTCTCAATGCCTCTTGGCCCAGCCTGGAATTGTAAACTCCGCTGGCCCATCACAAGGTCCCAAGGAGGAGGAGAGATACACAGCACTTTGCTCTTCTGTCTCTATGTGTCTCACTCCACAGAGACAAGGTCATACCCAGGTTGCAAAAGCAGCATCCCTGGAAGGCAACTGCTCTTCAAAAGCAGAAGAGGGGCTGGCAATGGGTGGCTGACACAGCCCAGATCAAAGGCACAAGCTGAAGTCATAATTCAGAGAAAAGCAAACAGCAGCTCCCAGGAGAGCCGGGAACCGTTGGTGGAGCTAGCAAAGTGTACCAGATAGCACTGCATGGGTCAATACCCTGGGAGGGCAGGAGAGTCCTCTGCAGAGCCAACCTAACGGCCCTGGGTGCCACTACCCTGCTGCCCACCCTCTCTCCCTGCCACCAAAAGGTCCCTGGGCAGTGACAGGGTGATTGGGCAGGCACTGCAACCCAGCATAAGTTATTGCCCACCCTCCCTGGGGCATTCCCCAAGCTTTGGGCTGCTCAGTCTGCTTCTCTTCCCATCATCCAAGTGATGATCTGGGCAGAGCAGCTGCTCTCTAGGTGTTCAGCCATGGCTGCCTAGAGCCAGCAATGTCCCCTTAATGTCCCTGGGAATGGGGCAATGCTGCGGAGTGCCCACCATCGCTGCAAACTGCCCAAGACACGCACCTGGCTGGGGAGACACCCCTGGGAAGGTGCTGGAAAAAGAGGGTCCAGTGCCACCAGCACCCCTAGGAGCAATGGGCATCCATGGTGGCACAGAGGTCTGCAGGTGCATTGCACCCACTGCCTATGCCTGCAGGAAGGGCCCAGCTTCAGCAAGCCCAGGGTGGAGTCTGGAAGTCACTGGCCATCTCCTGCCATGGCCCTTCCCAGAGGCTCAAGCCAGTGGGCTCAGAGCCATGGGGCCAGCTCCACTGGCCCAGACCAGGACGGGAGGGCTATGCTTCACATTCCGGGAGGGAAATGGGTTTATAACCAGAGCTGGAAGCATTTCCCTGCAGAGACATGAGTCAGCAGGGCACAGACCATGCTGTGCCAGCCACCGGCCACCTGATGGCCCCGGAGGCTGAGAGGGACAAGGAGGTGTCCCCAGAAGGAGCTGGGTAGGGAACAAGTCCTGGGTACTGGTGACTGTCCCCTACCTCCTGCCCCCACTGCCCCAGCACATCCCCAGTCTGAACTCCGTTGCAGCCAACTTGTCTCCACTGCGACACCAGCTCTGGCCTCCAGTGACGTGTTTTTCTCTGATTATCCACCTCTAGGATAAACATAACTCCCGAGGTCTGCGGATCAGCAGAGGCTGGCACCCGGGGGGAGGTACCTTGCGGTTTGCCGGGCACTGGAGAGTGATGCCCAGGCAGCTGGCACAGTGTGCTCCACATGTTATGACTACCTGGCCACAAGGCCAAACAGGATGCTCCAGTATCAAGAGCTCAAGGCTGTATGGTGGCACGGCAAGCTTTGCAGCACACCCTGAACTGCAATTAGCCCAGCCAGGGGGTTGCCAGCAAAAGAGTGCAGACACTTGACCTTGCATCAGGAGCAAGCCACGCTCAGCTCTGCAGCCATGGGGGCAGCTCATGAGGCACTAGAACCAGCCTTGCTCAGTGCCCCCCATCCTGAGGGTTCTGTTATGGGGAAGCAGCAAGGCTTGTGGTGGGCAGGGTACAGCATCCACCTCCCAGGCATCCTTCACCCACCTCTGGCTAGACTCCCTTCTCAAGAGGCCATTGCAATTTGGGTGACCTCTAGACACAACAGGAGCAGGTCACCCAGCTCAGCACAGTGCCATCAGTGCAGAAGCAACTCCTTCCCCCAGCCTGGGGGGCTGTTTGCAGGCAGGCTGGACCATGCTGGGCTCCCATGTTGATGCCAAGCACCAGAGTCTAAATCAGTCTTACTCAAAACTGGGGACTGGCCCATTCATTATCACACCAGACGTTCAAAGTGGATACCAGCATTCTTCACTACAAACCCCAAATTCCTATTTTTTAATATATTTTTAACTGGAAAACAGAGCAAACAGGGCCTGTTTGGAAATTACAGCCTGGCTGCTGTGGCTTGTATCTCAGATCTGCCCACATTCCCGTGGCCAGGCTCAGCACATGCTCCACAGTGGCACACTTAATAATTCCTGCTGAGGCCAGGAGCCAAGGGGTGTGGGCCAGGGCTGGAGGGGACATGGCTTCTCTGCGCTCCCACCACCAGCAGGCTCCGCGGTAGCAGTGTCGTGGAGCAGTGGCCCAGGAATTGTGCACCAGCTCTCCAGCAACAGGCACAGCAGCCACCACACTGGCACAGACCGAGGCTGGCGACGCTGCAGCAGCCCATGGCAGCCCACGGCAGGCAGAGGAAGGGTTCCATAACTGAGGCGTTCCCATGCCTCAGGGCCAGGCTGCGTTTGGCGCTCTCCCCTGTCGCAAGCTTTGGGAACACGGCTGGAATGGCTCGCTGGATGCATGCTGCGTATCTCTGTTCATGGTCATGCCAGTGCCAGTTAGGCTGGAAAGGAATCTACCCTAACATCCAGGGAGATGAGCAGTGATCTGTGCTAGCTGCTCATCTAGCCTCTGCCAACAGAGCCAGATCAGGGGATCACCCCAGGATCTGCCTGCAGGAGGATAGAGACAGAGGGTGTTGAACAGCTCCCTTCCAACTGGTATCAGGGGCAAGGAAAGGGGCAGTTCAACCCCAAGATGGAGCAGCAAACATCAGCTTGGCCTCTGGCCTCAGCTCCCTGGTGGGGCAGAGCTCCCCCAAAGCACCCCGAGCTGCCCAAAAGTACCCCAAATTGCCCTAAAACACTTCAAGCTGCCTCCAGGCACCTCAAGCTGCCCCACACTGAAAGCCAATGCCTTTTCCCAGCTCCCCCAACCCATGAATCTGCTCACACACTGTGAGCCAGCAGTGTGCCCAGGTGGCCAAGAAGGTCAATGGCATCCTGGCTTGTATTAGAAATAGTGTGGCCAGCAGG
>JAOXOE010033323.1:0-10308 GCA_028565055.1 Phoeniculus purpureus
GCTCCATTCCCCCTAGTCCTGTCGCTACCTGATAGCCTAAAAAGTCCCTCCCCAGCATTTTTGTAGGCCCCCTTCAGATACTGGAAGGCCACAAGGAGGTCACCTCTGAGCCTCCTCTTCTCCAGACTGAACAGCCACCTGTCAATCAGATTTTCCTGAACTTTTAAACTGAAAAATTATCTTCTAATACTTGGCTACATTAAAATAATGTTGCCGGGTAATTTCTTTTTAAATGGCGATAATAATCTCGAATCGAATAGATGACCTGGAAATAAGGCAAGGGCTTCTGGCTGGGGTTGCTGAGCAAACTGCTCGCTGAAGAGATTGCAATCTCATCTGAGCAGACTGCAAAATTTGAAAATGTCTTCTTTAAGCGTGACGAGATTGGCGCATATTAATTCTTTATGAATTCCTGTGGGTTCGTGCCCATTAGCATTTTTGAATATGGTCTGTAGAGCGCTCTGACAGCTTTGCATACCATCCCTACAGACGTCTTCATTTAATGAGCTTTTTAATGGCTTGGCTAACACCAGGCATACACCAAAATGTGTGTAAATGTGTTCACTGAGGAGCTTCCCAGCCCTCCCCCAGTAGCCATCAGGTACAGTTGCCTTCAGGGCTGCAAGACCATGACTTTTGAAGGCTTGCGTTCATTTTGATGTAATCTGATTTTTTTGTTATTTTTTTTAATATGAGGGGTCTCCATGGAGGTTTTTTTTATTGCCACATAAGCAAGAACATTTCTGTTAGCTTCCTTCCTTTTTTGTTTGGCACAAAGTCTACAGGAGTGCAGAAAGGTGATTTCCGTAAAAGCAGCCCCACGTATCGTTTATAGGGCTACCAAACACGACTTTTTCTAACTTGCCTCCAGTCACAGCTTTTACGTGGTAGTAAGTTGTCATCTTTATACGGTCAGCTACTACTTCACGGGCTGCCCAGGGAGGGGGTTGACTCAGCATTCCTGGATGTTTTTAAGGATTGTTTAGATGTGGTGCTTAGAAATCTGGCCTAGTGGTGACCTTAGTAGAGTAGGGTTATGGGTTGGACTTGATGATCTCAAGGGTCTTTTCTAACCTGAATAACTCTGTGATTCAGCTGATTCAATCCCATATTTTCTTTTCCGTACAGCCACTATGTCGTGATGATCACTCTTTGTATTTGCTGTCAGCTGTATGATTTGTTCTGCTTGGGAGGTTCCTCATGGTCTGCAGGATGTCACTGGTCACTTGCCTGAAGCGGAAAATAAGGTTTTGACATCACAGCATTTAAAAATTTGCCATATTTTTGCTCTGGAGTTTTGAGCTCTCTTTCACAGAATCATTAAGATTGGAAAAGACCTCTAAGATCATGAAGTCCAACCCTCAACCCAACACATCCATGACCACTAGACCGCGTCCCAAGGTGCCATCTCTACTACATTCAAAATGTATTATGGAAGAGTGAACTCATTATTTTACATTCTTCTCTTAAGATGTGGCTCCCCTACCTCAGTACAAGTCTAAGTTCAGTTTTACCAAGCACCATGCAAGTGTACATTAAATAATCTTGGGCCACAGGTTCAGCTTCACAGACTGCTACCCATCTCTGCATAAAATCCACTTTAAATCAGGTGCCTGGCTGGCCTCTCCATGGGCCCCATGAACAGGATTAATTATTGCCTGTTCAATTGATAATCAAATTCTCCCATCATATTAACTTGTGGATCAGAGTCCTGAATACTTCCTGCATTGCTATGTCTTGTGAGAAATGCTAGGCGCCTTATGCAGAAAGATAGGGAAGTAGTATGTAGGTTAAAAGAAGATTGCTTCAGGAGAAATATTAATTAATGCACAGTTGCAAACAACCCCACGAATGCATCTCATTAGGAGAATTCTCATTATTATGAAGAACTAAAAACAGAGACAGAAGTAAATAATGAGTGTTCACAGAACCTCCTCAACTCTTCTGAATTATTTGAACTGCGTGACAAAAATATGATTAAACGAAGCACTTTTTTAGGCGAGAAAATGCTGCATCTAGGTCCCCAATGTGAAAGACTTCACTCACTTCCTCAACTGGTTTGATTAACATCAACATTCAAGTGTTGCAAAGACAACTGCATCAAAGAGAGGGCTAAGAGGAAGAATTTGGTCCATTTCTCAAGAGTGCTGCCAGAATCATCCCTGTACCTATAGAAGTCAAGGTAGACTGTTTGAATGGCTCTGCTAAGCAGGCTGTGTTCCCTATTTTAGCTATACTGGACTTGGTCCTCTGAACCAGGAAACAGCGAGGCTGTTTTAGAAAGAACCATGAGTCCTTTTTTACCTTAAGTAAAAAAAGGAAGGTGTGCACAACACTTGAGTAAAACCAGAACACGAGTGCAGCTCTGATTGATCACAATTAGAAAGTTATCACCTCCCTTGCCTCTTATTATTGCACATATTCCAGTCTTTACCTCTGAGTATATCTAATGGGCAGCTGAACCAGTAAGATAATCCTTAAAAGCTTTCAAATTCAGGATGCTTCAGGAGAGTTGAGGTTTTTTCCCCCCCTAGAAAAGATGCTGGTGCCCAGACTGAGAAGTAGACTGGCCAGTTATATAGAATCATATGGTTGGAAAGGACCTCCAAAGGTCATCTAGTCCAACACCCCTACAACAAGCAGGAGCATCATTCACCAGATCAGATTGCTCAGCGTGACCTTGAATGTCTCCAGGGATGGGGCCTCCATCACCTGTCTAGGCAGCCTGTTCCAGGGATCCACCACCCTCAGATTCAAGAACTTTGTCCTGATGTCTAACCTAAATCTAGCCATTCCCAGTTTAAAACCATGATCCCTCATCCTGTTTTTCCCTGCCCTATTGAACAATTCTTCCCCAGCCTTCTGAGAGGCCCCTTTCAGGGGTTGGAAGTTACGCACAGAGCGTTGCTAGGAAGACAAACCAACAACAGAGCCAACATCGAGTGGTTTGTCAGAGGCCAAAACTAAATGCTGTGATGTCAAAACCTTATTTTCCACTTCAGGCAAGTGACCAGCCACATCCTGCAGACCATGAAGAACCTCCTAGTACGAACACATAACATAACTGACAGTAAATACAAAGAGTGATCAAAGGTGTTCAGTGATTAAAGGTGCTCAAGATTGCTTATGTGAGTACAGATGAACCGTGATCTTGATCACACCTGGAAGCCTTGCCCTAATTTTTCACTCTTCCTCAAGCCAAGAAATGGCTCACAGCTTCATCCCCCAACAAATCTGCAGATATAACTTCCTTAATGAAAGGAATTGAAAAGTGGAAGTTAAACCTTTCCATATTCCTTCGGGATTTAGTGCATCATCCCAAGGAAATTGAGTACTCTAGGTGAGGAATAGAACCTCAAAGCACTGCATGAGCAAACGAAATATCTTTTGCACACAAGGGACCTTTTTATCATCGTTTTGTGTTTCAGGGGATTTCACAACCTTTACTTGAGGGAAACAAACATTCAAATCCCAGTTAGACCAGAACAGAGGCAATATGCCAGGTTCAATTATCACTGGAGTTATCAGCGTGTGAGTTGTTTTCCGTTTGTGTCTTTACCATCCTTTTTACGAAGTTCTGCATAAGCTGTTCCTGGGACCTGGGGGCACAGCAAGGGAGTGACCACTTAGAAACTAATCAGTCTGTTTTGAAGAGTAAATTGGCAAGAACTAGTTCTCTATTCTTTTGTTATTATTCTGGATTAGATGGAATATGTGAAAAGCATAGTTCACTATTTTGTATTGAACATCATAGAATGCTCAGGTTGGGAGGGACTACAGAGATCCAATGCCTCTCAACCAGACTTGGTTGGTCAAAGCTTCATGCAACCTGGCCTTGATCACCTCCAGGGAGGGGGCAGCCACATGCAGACACTAGGAGGAAACCATTTATTAGCCATTAAAATAAAAATCAAATCAGCAGAAAAGATTTCTGAGATATTTTGTGTACAAATGACACAAGAGAAGTGGTGGCGTCTCTGGATATGTAGCATCTGTGGAAGATGAGGATGATGATGATGGCCAAAGAATGAATTAGCAAGCATGGTCTGTATTTTCTCTTACGTTAAACCTGACTTCAGACTCTTAACGATTTTGGAATATCATGTCTACAAGATTTTTTGGCCCACACTGTTGTGTCCTTGTTCACAGAATCACAGGACATCAGGGATTGGAAGGGACCTCCAAAGCAGGATCCCCTAGACCAAGTTGCACAGGAGCACACCCAGGCGGGTTGTTTTTGAGATACACCGTGTCTTTGCTTCTAAGACACTGTTAAGCACCATAGTATTGGTTATTCTATTTCCTTCCCTCCTCTTTGCTGTCTCCTGTGGCTTCCTCTGGTTGGTGAGGTTGTCCTTTTCTGGGTCTCAGGCTCTGTCTCTATGCAATGAATAAATGCATTGGGAGAAAAAGTGGACAGCTGCTGAAAATGGAAAGAGTGTTTCTACTTGACTTTTTGGGTTTGGCCCTTGCTTCATATAATGATCAGCTTCTACATTAAACAATACAAGGGTTGAATTAAATCGCTGCCTGCTTTAAAGAGGTAAAAAAAAAGCCACCTCAGGAAATGAGCTTTGCAGCACAGTGGGAGGGTGAACGCGGAGTCCATGTGCAAGAAATGTGAGTTCTGATCCTTCTCGCACTTTACTGCAGGACAAGGAGGAAAAACTCTACTGAAGTTGGTGAAGTTGCACCAGTTTAAAAATAACACGCGGTGAGAATAATCGAGCCCCAGGGTGTTTCAAAGCTATGTGCTGAATCATTGAATCATGGAAAATAGGGCAGGCAGAGCCTCGAGAGGTCATGTAGTCTATCGTGCCTTCCCCAAGGCAGGATCAGCTCTATCTGTGTCATACTGACAGATGTTGGACTAACCTGTTTTTAAAAACATCCAATAATAGCCATTCCACCACCTCCTCTGGGCAGCCTGTTCCAGAACTTTGCTGTCCCTTACTGCTTAATATCAAGAAAGGTTGGAAACTTCCAACCTTGGCTGCTCCTGCTGCAGTTAAAGTCCATAGTTTCTTCTATTTGCTGCAGCCTGCAAGAACAGTTGGGTTTGAAAAAGCCATTTTAAACATATATATATATATTTATAAATAAGTATCTAAATACATGTATTTATAAATAAATATCTAAATATATATATTTCAATATACAGACAGTTCAGTCCTCTGTAGATTATAATGCAACTTTTATTTTCAGTCTTGATAAAGTATTTTGGGTAAGACAGAAGGGGAGGACAGAGAATTACCTCCAGGGAGGGGGCAGCCACTATATCTCTGGGCAATCGATTCCAGAGTCCCTCCACTCTTGTACTGAAGAACTTCTTCCGAACATCTAGTCTAAACCTCCTCTCCTTCAGCTTCAAACCATTTCCCCTTGTCCTGTTGCTGGATTCCCTTGGGAAAAGTCCCTCTCCAGCCTTCTTGTAGGTTTTCTTCAGGTATTGGAAGGCAGCTCTAAGGTCCCCCTAGGCTCTTCCCTAGGCTGAACAACCCCAGCTTCCTCAGCCTGTCCTCACAGCAAAAGTGCTCCAGCCCTTGGAGGTCTTTTCCAACCTTGATGATTCTGTGATTCTGTGATACCACTAAAGGCTGACAATTTGGCATCAGGCAAAGCAGTGCTGTCCCACCATACATGTCTAATGAAACCACTTGCTTTGAGCATAAGGAGTGGGTTATGATGAAGCTGGCTTCAAAATCATGGAGGTAACGTTGCCAGTAGGAGTAAGGGAAGCAAAACACAGAATCGCTATCAACAGTCCCACAACATTTCTACAACACACTAGTGAAGGAAGTGAATAATCCAGTTAACTTTTATTTGTGCTTGAGCTCTGTCAAGGGTGAAGAACGACCATTTCCACGCTGTTTGTGGCACAAGTGACCAAACTCCCTGTTCTCTTCATACCCAAGGTGACTACAGCTCCCTTTCTGAGGGACCCTGGCAGAGACACCACCACAGCTCTGCAGCTGGCTTGTATTAGCAATAGTGTGGCCAGCAGGAGCGAGGAAGGGATTTTGCCCCTGTACTCAGCACTGCTGAAGCCACACCTTGAGTACTGAGTTCAGTTTTTGGGCACCTCAATACAAGAAGGACATTGAGGTGCTGGAGAGGGTACAGAGAAGGCAATGAAGCTGGTGAAGGATCTGGAGGACAGGTCTCATGAAGAGAGGCTGAAGGAGTTGAGGTTGATTAGTCTGGAGAAAAGGAGGCTGAAGGGAGATCTTATTGGCCTCTACAACTACCTGAAGGGACACTGTAGAGTGGGGGGTGCTAGTCTCTTCTTACCGGTCATTAGTGATAGAACAAGAGGGAACAGCCTCAAGCTGCACCAGGGGAGAGTTGGGCTGGACATCAGGAAAATGTTTTTCACTGGAAGGGTTGTCAGGGACTCACCCCAACAGTTCTGCATCCTTGCTATGTTTGGGACACCAGACCTGCCATTTGTTGTGCTGGGGTGCCTTTTTTCCCTAGAATTCCGCTCCACCGAGCGCCGCGTCCTTGTGCTGCTTGAGTCCAGGTGTGACACTTGTGACGGTAGGTTTCGTGCAGCGGGCTTCCCCCACCTCCCCGGGGCACCCCGTCTCTCCTGTGCACACACTCGCTTGCATTTCACTATAACCTAGTAGTCACAGTTGCCTTTGTAAGTCTTGTGTGATGCTCGTTTGCAAATCTGCGGTCCTTTTCCTTCTGCGGTACCCTGCGCTGTAGCGAGCACCTTTTGCATCAACTAAGCTGCCCTTTTATCACTCTGCTTATGTGAATATTTTGAAGACCACTCTCAGAAACCTGGGGGAAAAGGGCCGTGCTTTATTACGGCAATCGCTGCTTTTGAAAGTGAAGCTACTTTTAAGAAATGTGTGTGCCAGAAGTTGTTGTGACCAGACTTTGCTGTTTGTTTTATTCTCATTTTTTAAAAAAACACTTGCTGGGAAAGATCTGCATCATTACTGCTGTTTTTCAGGTCAAGTTCAAACCTTTATGCAGAATTTTTCAAGCGCTGGAGTGCGTTGCTTACCCGATCTGATGAGTAACTCTCTAGTTAGCTGAACGGAACCGCCAGGCAGCGGGTTGTTTCTGATGCTGTGTTGCAGAACATATTGTTTGCCTCCTAATTAAATCTTTCTATGGTGTTCTACCCTCAAGATTGTGAGATTGCATTTCATTATCCCTCGTTATTCCAGCTTGCATCTCATTTGGAGTTTACAAACCTGGCGGGTTTTATCCCATCTTTGTTATAAATTATTACTTCATTCCTCATCTCGTCTGTTGAGAGCGTGGCCAGTTTTTAAGGGGTTTTTCTCATGTGCAATGTTCCTTCAGCTCTGGATTCAGTCAACTTTGCCTTCATTTCCCCCCCCAGGCTGGATCTCCGTGGTTTTATGACTTGATTTACTTTCCTCATGCAGCACCCACCCTGACTTGCTGTTTTCCTCCTGTTGCCGGTGAGCACTGCTGTTAAAAACTCCTTTTTCTGCTTCAGAATAAATGGAAAGGAAGGAAGTAATATGTGATTTATGGAGTGAAAAGTACACTGGTTTTCTTAAGAGGGGGCAAAAGTGTAGTTGGTTCCTGTCAGCAGAGAAAGAAGCTTCTAGCACATAGTAAGTTTTTGTTCTGCCCACTCTGAAAAGGCTACGAAGTCTCTACAGCTTGGAGCAACCTGCACAGTCCATAACCTAGGTGTAACGTACTCAGTTTCCTATTTAATAGCATTTATTATTATTATATGCCTACATAATGTTTAAGAAACAGTCGGCATCTGCTGTCTGGCCATTAAGCTACATCGTAAGTTGTTGGGTATTTTGATTGTGTGGTTCGTTTCCCATTTGTCTGGGATGAGAGTGAAAGTTGGTCCCTTTTCTTTCCCCCCTCAGTCCTGCCTTCATTCCCACCATGTGTGTTTATGGGGTACTTAAAATTACCCATGGAGAGGTGGCAAGAAGGGCTGGAACCAAGACTTGGGGACAAGCTGTAGGAATTTGAAAAGGAGTTCCTGGGTGGTCTTTAACCCTTCAAATTCTGATTCTTTAGATAAGAGAAAATCTGTCCTCTATAAAACTACTCTGGGTCCTGTTGGCTTTGAGCTGCAGCTGTGATGTGGGTGCAGTGGAAGCTCATGTGCTGGTTTAACCCTCCTTCGACATCATTCCTAGGGACTTGAGCTACCTTGAAGAGTCTGACAGAGCCTAAAGCTCTTTTTCTGTTACCCTTACAGAGGGAAACCCATGGGGGTAACAACGGGCAGATCCAGTCTCTTCCACGAAGAGGAAAGTGCAGTTTACATCCTGTGGGGCAAGTTTTGCTGACCTTTGTGTCATGAGTAGACCACAGATACTGGTGTCTTTAGCAAGAAAGCCTTTACCAACCCACTAAGAAGTAGAGGGTAGAGTTATCCTTCTGCAGTCCTCCTCTCAGCGGAGTCGTCAGATTCCCACTGTAGGAGTTTATGACAAATGTCCTCGGTCTATGTTCCAAGGAGCTGTGCTCCAGGGCATCGTAATTTGCAAAGCCTTGGAGTCAGATTTGGCAACAGATAAGAGATGAGGAGAACTAATGGGTTTGCAGTTATGTGGCTCAACCAGCCATTCTTCATTTGCTACAGAGTGGAAAGCAGGAGGAAGAGACTCATCTCCACAACAGTGTGGTCACCAGCACTGCCAGTTTCTATGTGTAAGCCTGGCACAGGGAATGAGAGCAAACTCGTATCTTTTCAGGTTATACATGCTCAGTCCTCTTACAACTTAGTTATCAGGTGTTTTCCCATTTAAAAATGTATTGGGTGCGAATGATCCTTCATTAAGAGGCACAGGATCTCAAGAAAAAAAAGGAAGAGTCACCATTTTTATGAGAAGATAAAATTTTAACCTAAATACAGAACAAAAGGCATCGTAGAAATAGGTATCACAGCAAATACATCTAATTTTATAGTGGAAATAGAAGTAACGGTCACGCTGCTTATCAGTGTCCTCACCCATTCAAGGAACATCCCTCTATGTAGTGTTAAAGCCTCTGAACACTCTGTTTAATATTCAGCAAATGTTAGATGCTGGCAGTAGGAACTGCACATTATGGCACATTATAGGCTTGTGGCTTGAATTATGGTTAGAGTGCAACCCTGATCTTACATCAGCTGTGGAAATAGCTGGTCCAAATGAAAACCAGCACTGTCTGACAAATATCTGTTAACTAAAAACATAAAATCCTTGCTCAGGTGTCAGGTTCACTGAAAAATGTAGGGTAATAACATTATGAATGAGATCACAAGAGGAAACAGATGGGAATTTAGCACCACTTCTGTTTCTCCCCTATTTTTTCCTGTTGGGAAACCCTTGGAGTTAAAGAGAGGGTTTTTCCTTCATGTCTCGATCTCTACTACTATAACCCTGTGGAGCCTGGGCATGATGAGAATTTAACTTGGTCTGTCATCCAGAGCTATCTTTAACTCAAAGGCTCTTCCATATATAGGAGCATTTGCCTCATAACTTGTTCGACTGCCCTCACAAGGGACAGTATTTGCTGGGGTGCAAATAGGGGATGTAGAATTTCGGGGGGAAACATGCACAGAAAGCCTTGTCCCCAGCTTCGCCATATAAGTAAAAGAACTGACTCAAGCGACCAGGGTTGCTTCTAAGTCTTGAGCCCATCTTCAGCAATTGGTAATTCTCAAGAACGTGGCTAAGTGGGCAGGCACCTCTGCATGGTGGCGCCCTCCCAGCTACAAATCAGATCTTGCAGTTGAAGACATAATTTAGTTGGGTTGTTAGTTGAACTTTATAGTCTTGTAGGTCTCTTCCAACATTAATGATCCTCTGATTGTAAGGTTATGTAATGCCAGTGGCATCCTGGCTTGTATTAGAAGTAGTGTGGCCAGCAGGAGTAGGGAGGTTGTCGTCCCCCTGTGCTCGGCACTGGTGAGGCCACATCTTGAGTATTGTGTCTAGTTTTGGGCACCTCAATACAAGAGAGATGTGGAGGTGCTGGAGTGGGTGCAGAGGAGGGCAAGTAAGCTGGTAAAGGGGCTGGAGAATAAATCTTATGAGGGAAGACTGTGAGAGATGAAGGTCTTTTGTTTGAGGAAGAGGAGGCTGAGAGGAGACTTCATCACTCTCTGCAACTACCTGAAAGGACATCGTGGAGAGGTTGGTGCTGGTCTCTTCTCACACACAATTGGTGACAGAACAACAAGGAACAGATTCAAGTTACAACAGGGTAGGTTTAAACTAGGTATTAGGAAGAATTTTTTCCCAGAAAGGGTGGTCAGGCACTGGAATGGGCTTCCCAGGGAGGTGGTTGAGTCGCCAT
>JAOXOE010033324.1:0-10307 GCA_028565055.1 Phoeniculus purpureus
AATTTCTTCCTGATGTCCACTCTAACCCTCCCCTGTTGGAGCTTGAAGCCCTTCCCTCTGCTTCTGTCGCTAATGACCAGCACCAACATCTCTACAATGTCCTTTCAGATAGTTGTAGAGAGTGATGAGGTCTCCTCTTAGCCTCAAACTAAACAGCCCCAACTCTCTCAATCTCGCCTCATAAGCTTTATTCTCCAGTCTTGTTACCGTGCTCAGCCCCTGGGGAGCCACTTGCCTTCAGTGCTCCCTGACATCGTTCCTAAACCCACTCAGTCTTAGACTTTTGAAAGGCTTCACTTCTTCAGAAGGAGGCAGATATTAATCCTGGCTTTTCCTGTACTCTCTACATAGCATGTGAACAGAGACAAGAGCTGGCTGCACAGTCCAAATGCTGTAAGCCTACACACATCTTTGTGTGTGCTGGTATTTTTTCCTTAGGGCTTGGAATACATTATCTTAGCATTAAAAATACTGTAAGAATGTATTTTTTTTTCTTAAGTAATGTCGCTAATTTTAGCCAGGAAAAAGCTTTTATGTAAGAGGTAAGAAACTCACATTAAGGTTTCCATAGAAGACGATTATTTTATCTCTTGCAGCCATCTTTCAAGCTGTAGTAGAGGAAGCTCTGTACATCTGCAAACTCCCCGCATTCTGTTGAGAAGGAGGAATAAAGTGACAAAGGTGAATTTCCTTCAAAATGCAAGTAGCTGGTTTTATCTTAACTAGATTTTTATGGGCATCTGGCAATGCCCATTAAATAAAACTCAATAATTCAAGATTCAAAGGACAGAAAGGCTTTCTATCCTTGCATAAAACGGTGTGTATTTCTAGTGCCACCTTTCTGTCACTTGAATAATTGAGGTTCCACTTCTGATTGTTAAAAATAGAATTGTGTAATGATTTATGTTGGAAAAGACCCTTAAAATCATAGAGTCCAGCCACAAACCTGACAGGTCTACTATAGAACCATGTCACAAAGTGCCACATCTGCACCACATCCCTGGGCAGCCTGTTCCAATGCTTGATAACCAGTGGTATCAATACAGAGGAAGACCTGCTGGAGAACTCTGGAAAAGGACCTGGGAGTACTAGTGGATGAAAAGCTCTGGAAAAGGACCTGGGAGTACTAGTGGATGAAAACCTGGCTATGAGCCACCAACGTGCAATTGCAGCCCAGAAGGACAACTGCATCCTGGGCTGCATCAGCAGAAGCATGGCCAGCAGATCGAGAGAAGAGATTCTGCCTCTCTGCTCTGCCTTGGTGGGACCTCACCTGGAGTCCTGCATCCAGCTCTGGAGCTCCCAACACAAGAAGGACAACGACCTGTTGGAGCAGGTCCAGAGGAGGCCATAAAAAGGCTCAGAGGCTGGAGCACCCTGAGCACTATGGAGACAGGCTGAGGGAGTTGGCCTTGTTCAGCCTGAAGAGATGAAGGCTCTGTGAGGACCCCATGCCAACTTCCAATCTCTGAAAGGAGCTGTCAGAATGCTGGGAAAGTCTGTTCACACGGGCAGGGAACGACAGGACCAGAACGAAAGGTTTTAAGCTGGAAAGTAGCAGATTGAGGCTGGACATCAGGAAAAAGGTCTTGAATCTGAGGGTGGTGGATCCCTGGAACAGGCTGCCTAGAGAGGTGGCGGAAGCCCCATCCCTGGAGCCATTCAAGGTCAGGAAGGGGCTCTGAGCAGCCCGTATCTGGTGAGGGATGTCCCTGTTATTGTAGAGCGACTGGATGCCCTTCGCAGCTCCCTTCCAGGCCAGCGATTCTCTGACACGCCCCGCCCCGCCTCTTGCTCCAGGCGGAGGCCGCTGCCCCAGCCCGTGCCTGCTACAGAAGAGCTGGTGGAAAGCGGTGATGGTCGCTGCTCTTCTACGTGTCCCGGGCGCTGTCACCGGGCGCGTTCACCGCCGGAGCTCCGCGGACATCGCTTCCCGCAGGCTTCGCCGCGGCCGCCAGTCAGGCAGCGATGGGGCCACCCCCCAGCGCGGGTCCTTGCTGAGACCCCGGCGCGCCTTGTGACGCAATCGCGGCCCTGCGCCGCGCTGAGCCTGGCCTGGGCGGGGCCGGTCGGCGGCGCCGGTCGGGGGCCGGCGGTCACCATGATGCCGGGGGAGACGCCGCCGCCGCCCGCTGGGACCGCGGCCTGCGCCAACTGCGGCCTCCTGCAGCAGGTACCGGCGGGCCGCCCGCCGTGACCCGAGGGCGGGTTTGCGGCCGCGGCGGGGGAGAGCGCTGGGGGTCGTAGCAGCGACCGTCGCAAACGGGCTCTGTAGGCGGAGCGGCGACGGAGAGCTGTAGCCGGGCGGGGCGCAGAGAGGTTGCCCGTGCGTGTGGCGAGCGCTACCAGGGAGGCTCCAGGCGACTCTTTCAGGGCTAGTCTCCGTCTGTCGCCAGCATTTCCAAGCGAGCGGGAGTTGGATGCTCCAGCGCCCTGAGCAGTGTTTGCTACCCCTTTAAATGAGGGGAAGGCCCTGCCAAGAGTGGAATTACTCTTCGCACACCCCCAACTTGAGCAGGGGATGGAGAATCTGGGAAGGTTCTAGGCTCAAATGAGCCAGTTACCTTTTGTTGGTAATATACTCAAGCTTAATTTGATTTTTGAGAGAAAAAGCGGTGAGGATTTGTTATCTTGTCTACTGCTAAGGCGAAGTTTGAAGAGCTTTTTCAGTAAAGCCTTGTCTAAATGTGAAAGTGTTCGCTGCAGTCTGAATGCTCTGCGTGTACTTGTATATTTGTTGTGAGTCGGTAACCTTAGGTACGCCAAGAGAAGTGAGAAAAAGGAAACAGATGACTGTATTGTGCAGAACAGTAGCGATCAATTCAGGGCATATTTACTGTGTGTAGTGCTGTTTGCTGGGGTGAACCTTCTTTACCAACTTGAGACTCTTCCTTACAGAATATAAATGAATATGTAGCCGCATTAATTGCACTGAAGCAAAAAATGATTGATGGAGAGTAAGTACAATTGCACCAATGGTTGGTTGTTGGAGTTTGTTTTGTTGGTTTTTATTGCTCTTAAGTTCTAAAGCGATGCGTTTTGAGGGATGTACGTATTTGTTAGTGCACAAAATTGTATCCTCAAAAATCACTTCCTCATGAATAGGTTCTTAATCTAGCCTGGAAGACTTGAATTTATGGCCCTATAACATCTGTGTGCAGTAATAATGAAACAGGGCTATAGTAGCTATAATAGTTTATACATTGTGTAGCTATAATAGCTTATACATTACTAATATTAGCAGAAGCAGCTCTATGAAGAGATTAATTTATCTGTTGTGAAAATTATAGCACGAGAAGTAAAAATCGAACACAGATGTACAAGAATCTTTTGAACAACATTTAGTCTGAGCATTAAGATGTAAAGTGTTACATGAATTAAATACCAGCATTTGAAAAACAAGGCCAAATATCTGCCACAACATTAGAGTTCTAAAATGTTTATCATAGTTGGCTTTCCCTTCTTTGATTGCTTTCGCTTCTCAATCAGTATCAACATCTGATTGTATGGGATAATGTAGTGAGATGTGTTACGTGCACCTTCATGCTGTGATCTAATAGCCTTGCTGTGTCTCCTTGATTGTAATGATTTGTGTCTCCTGTCCCGTTTCTCAGGGATGTGTCAGTCTGGCTTTAGAAAATGTAAATTCCCATCCTGCATTTTTTTCCCAGAAGTGTTTAAGAGTACCCACACTGTCTTCGCTCAGACACTTTCCTTCAGAGCTGCTTTATTCTGTGTGCATAGAATCTTTGTTCTACCTCCAAACTGTGTATCCCTCTTCCCTCTGTCAGTGCATCCGTGTCATACGAGAATTAATTCTACCTCCAAACTGTGTATCCCTCTTTCCTCTGTCACTGCATCCACGTTGTATGGGAATTAACTCTCCTTACTTGCAGCTCAGCCTCTTTTTTATCTTTCTCCACTACTCTTAACTGTTGCAAGAGAAAGTAATGTAGCTCCCTCTGAATTGGACTAACTGCCACAACATCTCTCTCTTCATTCTTAAATTGAATTTAGGATTATGTTTCTTTATTATATCTATAGAATTATTTTAATCTTTAAAAATCTGTTGATTTATTTAAAAAGTAATAGTTATAAGTTTTTAAAAAGTTATATATAAAAAAACTATGAAATTATATATGTAACTTACATATAAGCTGTACATTAATATATACTATATGTATAAATATATCTAACAGTAAGGTTAGATGTAAGTTATACATAATATATAAATATCTACTATAAGTATATCTAACCATAAAGTTATACATAAATATATATAAATATTTAGAACCATAAAATTACGTGTATGTTATACATGCTATATAAATATCTACTGTATAAATATATCTAACTATGAAATTAGATATAAGTTCTATATACTATATAAAGTTTTATATAGCTAATGGATCATAATTCATGTACTTGCCAGTTGTCTGAATTGTCTTCTGTTTTGGAGCAGCCTGATGAAATGGCTTTCATTTGCATGGCTTAATGAAACGGAAGGGTTACACTGACTACAATCAGAAAATGCAAACCAACCTTATACTTTCTGTGTTGAACTATAAAGCGGGAGGAGAGGTCTAGATGATCTTTCAAGGTCCCTTCCAATCCCTAATGTTCTGTGATTCTGTGTATTCTAAGGCATGATTGTCAAAATGAGGTGAGAAAATGAGTAATGTCTCGTCTTTTCTTCTTGCAGTCGTTTGCTGACAGAGTATCAACAGAAGTGTACTGATATCCTTTAGTTCTTCTATTCATATTCTTACGGAATCAGCATATAAGCCTGCCTTCTAAAAGGACCTGAAATGCACTGTTTAAGGTTCAAAGAACAGACTGGATGGGCTTTGTAAAGCCTTGGAATTAAAATTGTCCACTGAAGATCCAGTCCTTTCAATGGCTTAGTGTTGGCTACTTGAAGTCTGCACTGCTGAGAATGACTAAGGTTTTTTCGTTTGACACAAGGGCTCTGCTTATTCACCTCAAACTGAAATGTGGAATGAGCTGCCCTGGGGGTTGTGGAGTCTCCTTCTCTGGAGACTTTTAAAACATACTTGGCCATGTTCCTGTGCGACTGGATCTAGGGGATCCTGCTGGGACAGGGTAATTGGACTGGATAATCTTTCAAGCTCCCTTTGAATCCCTAATGTTCTGTGCTTCAGTTGTACACTTAGTTCTGCAAGTCCTGTGTTTTTTCGGGAAGTCATTATTGCATGGTTCTTTGCAAGTGAATGATAAATTGGTTTTCATTTTTACCTTAACAATAGTTTACAGCTTCAATTTGCTGAACGGTAAGTTTGATTTAAACTGCTTACTGAAGTTGCTGTGATCTCTGTGTTGAAAGTTTTAAGAGTCTGACATTGTAACAGCAACAGCTCCAGCTCCAGACTGAGCTTTTAATAGAGTTCGTTCTTTTCCCATGCTTCCTAAGCCATGGTTAGCAAAGATACCCCAATCTCCTCCTCCTCTACTCTGCCCTGTTGATACCACATCTGGAGTGTTGTGTCCAGTTCTGGGCTCCTCAGTTCCAGAAGGACACAGAGCTGCTGGAGAGAGACCAATGCAGAGCCACAGAGATGATGACAGGAGGGGAGCATCTCCCTGATGAAGAAGGGCTGAGGGAGCTGGGTCTTTTTAGTTTGGAAAAAAGGAGACTGAGGGGTGACCCCATGAATGTTGATCAATATGTGAAGGGTGGGTGTCAGGAGGATGGAGCCAGGCTCTGCTCAGGGGCATCTAATGATAGGACAAGTGGTAGTGGGTGTCATCTGGAACAGGAGGTTCCACATCAATGTGAGAAGGACCTTCTTCCCCGTGAGGGTGATAGAGTGGTGGAAGGGGTTGCCCAGGATGGTTGTGGAGTCTCCTTCTCTGGAGACATTTCAAACCCTCCTGGTCATGTTCCTGTTCGACTGGATCTAGGGGATCCTGCTGTGGTGGGGGGATTGGACTAGACGATCTTTCAAGGTCCCTTCCAATCCCTGATGTTCTGTGATTTTTTGTGAGGAGGGATGTTTGTCCTACAAAACCTGCATGAAATGATTTCCTGGTCCTGTGTTACATATCAGTCTAAAGGCACTGAGTGGAGAATGTGGAGTTCATCTTTTGGTGGTGGTTGTTAAACATAAGCATGTTTGAGGTGACTGTGTTAGTGCAAAGCAGTTTGAGTTGTTGCTGAGTGCTCTTGCTTACTCTTCATTACAGAAGAACAGGCAGCACATAATCCTTGTAGACTCCACCCTGCCTGTTGACAAATCCTACAGCTGGACTGTTCTGCCACAGTGCTGCCCTATGTAGAGACACTTACTCGAGGTGCTATAGTGCAGGCAGCTGAGCAATCTGTGGCACCTGCCTTCTCATTGCATCTAGATTTAGTCTCAGTTTAATGTTTTAAAGTCAGATCTTTGATTTTAGATGGAAAAATGAGAATGCTTGGACTCTTAAACACCTCAGATGCTTGCCTGAAAAATCAGACCATCGCATTTGAAAGCACACATCTCTTTAAAAAATTATCTATTTAATTACTTCCTGTCTCAGAGAGATCTCTGCTCTTCGTTGCCAAGTGGAACAGATGCTACAAAAACTCTTGCCTCTGGAAAAGTGCCAGGAAGAGCTGGGTTCCTTGAAAGCGGAGCTGGAAGAGAAAAAGGTGTGTTTGTGAAGTTGAACTAACCAGCACTTTTTCCTTGGAGGAAAATGTGTGTATTTAGTGATCATCGTAACAAAGCCCATTTTTATTTGTGCAGCGTAGTCTAGGTGATCCTGCTGTGTCAGGGGAATTAGACTAGATGCTCTTTCGAGGTCCCTTCCAATCCCTGATGTTCTATGATTCTGTGATTTGCAGATCATTGGAACAGGCAGACCTGTTTGTAGGTGGAGTCGGTTAAATGTCAGCACGTTTCAGATGGGTACTGGTAAAGCCTCAACTTTTTGACTATGATGTCTAATCAGATTGTTTGGGGTTTCTTTCCTTAATTGAGAAGGAAGGAGTTTCAAATTCATCTGGTTTTCTGGTGTGATTTTACTAATTACCAAACTCTGTATAGCTTCCACCCCTAAAAAGGTGCAAAGAGCATCTGTGCAGATGGGATGTTGCTTAGGCTTTTACATTATTCATGTAAAACTTTACTTCTGTTTGTCTCCCATCCCTTAGCTGCGATTTAGTCTACAGCAGAAAGCTTTAGACTGTTCAAATCACCTAGATGTGCATGTTTTCTAGACATTAACTATTATTTCTACAAACATTGCTGCGCCTTCTTTCTTGTAGTTTTGGTGTGCTGCTGCAGGGTAGGGCGTTAACGTTTGTTTTGTCAAATTAGCAAATCATCATCTGTTTTTTAAGTCAGAAGACTTCTTTCTCCTTTGTAGGGGACAGAAAGGGGACATCAAGAGAACATACAGAGCGGGGCAAAAAGACTGATTTTGCCTTTTTCTTTTAGGGCCTAGAGAATAATCTGATGAGGAGAGATTGAGAGAGTTGGAGCTGTTAAATTTGAGGAAGAGGCCGAGGGGAGACCTCATCGCTCTCTGCAACTATCTACAACTATGCAGAGATGTTGGTGCTGGTCTCTTCTCACAGGTCATTAGCGACAGAAGCAGAGGGAAGGGCTTCAAGCTTCACCAGGGGAGGGTCAGACTGGCCATCAGGAAGAAATTCTTCCTGGAGAGAGTTGTCAGGCCCTGGACTGGGCTGCCCAGGGTGGGGGTTGAGTCCCCATCCCTGGATGGGTTTAAAAGATGCTTAGATGTGGTGTTGGGGATCTTGTTTAGGGGTGACCTTGTAGAGTGGGGTTGATGGTTGGACTTGATGATCCCAAGGGTCTTTTCCAACATGAATGAGTCTATGATACCATCATCTTCCCTCAGGAAACGCTAGTAGCTAATGTCCTGATGGCACTGATTCAGAAGAGCGGGGTTTTATGTATGATGTGTAGTAGTTGTGCTCTTGACTTCAGTGTTGAGTTTCTATGCAGGAGATGCATACTTGATAGATAGGAGAGATTGGTTGGTATAATTTTTGCCTTTAAAGAAGAATAATAACCTGACTTTTCAAACTTGCTGATTTTCTCCTGGAATATACTTTTTGCCTCTGCACTGTTTTTATTAGCATAGGTGAAGTTCCTCTGCAGTTGGGACAGATTGTAATTGTGCTTTCCTTCTCCACAGAGTTCTCTCAAGATTTATCGGGAGAGTCAACTGGAATATGTTAAAATTAAAGAAGAAATAGTCAACAGTGATGCTGTGTGAGTGATGCTGCTTGTTCACAACCTTTCTTTTCCCTGTTTACCTCTTCCAGAACTTGATCTTCCCGAATTATGCTTCCTATTTGACTAAAATTCATACAGCCATTTAGAGTAGGGAGCTGGTGGAAGAATAGTCTTAAATTCTGTAGCAAACACTCTGGAATGTGATATCAGTTTAATTACTACCCTGTCTTGAGGAGCTTTTAACCAGGTTAGTTAGGTTTGTTCAGGTTTTGCTGCCTGTTTCTGTTGTACCGCTAAGTCTCTGGGGCCAGTACCTAAGTGATACTGCCAAAGTGATGATTTGCACTTAAAACCAGGCTCTAAAATGTGTTTAAAGAAACAGCTCTTCAGGCCCTGTCCACCATGTTTGGAAATGGGCAGAAGGGATTTTGCACCAGAGATGCTGAGGCTGGTTTTGCTGCTGTAACACATAACGTTGTGCAGCTGTGCCATGAGAATTCCCATTATTCATCTGGTAAGTGGGCACTTCCACTTGGAGCATCTCTGTGTTGTGATGGACTCTCTGGTGAACACATCTAAATGCTTTTGGAGCCTGCTGCACTCCAGGCTTCTCACTCACCTGTGTCAGGGAGCTGTGACTTCTCAGTATTGTATGGAAAGGGCAGTGGGTGCAAGCCAGGACACAGGAAGTTCCACATAGATATGAGAAGGAGCTTCATGATGAGGGTAACAGAGCACTGGAAGGGGCTGCCCAAAGGGATTGTGGAGTCTCCTAATCTGGAACTCAATTCTGTTAACAGGAGGAAGAAACTGGAAACAAAAGTGAAGAAACTCGAAGGTAACTTTCTATATTGTCATCCTCATCCCTTGATTCCTTTTTTATCCAAAGAACTAACAGCAACTTTCTGAGGCCCCAAGGAGCAACAGCTGGCAATACAGTGTTCAGTGCTTACTCTCTGAGTTATGTTGGCTCTAGTGCACAATGTTTTCTGTTGGACTTCGTGGGCAAAGCAGTGTAAATGGAGCTGGAAGGGAACTTCTGGTCATGAAAACCTCAAAGGATGGAGTATGCCCAGCCTGTCCAGGCAGCCTCATTTTCTTCATGGTGAAAAAGCTTTTCCTAATACCCATTTGGGAACTCTCTTGCTTCAACTAATACCTAATGTTTCTTGTCCTTCCACCATGCACCACCGAATGGTCTCATTCTATCATCTTGGTACTTCCTTGTCAGTGAAGGAATGCTACTCTTGGGGGTTGTGGAGTCTCCTTCTTTGGAGAAGTTTGAAACCTGCCTTATGTTGTCTTAAATAGCAAAAATAGAGCTTCAGAAGGTTTGCATTTCATGAGATTTTTTTTCTCCTGGTAATTACATTTGTGATCAATTGATTGGTGATCAATACTGCATGAATTAGTTGTCTCTTGTATTGGAGTTTCTTACTTGATTTTTGCTTCTCTTTCTTGCAGAGGCTGCAACCAAGCAAACACATGACTTCAGACAACTTAAAACTGAGAAGAAGAGGCTTGAGAAGGAGCTGAAGAAGGCACAAGTAAGACTTTGCTGGTCTTTTGGATCAAGCTGCTTCTAGTATTTTGGGGCAGGGGGGAGGAAGGAAGCTGCTAGTAACAGCGGTACTGAAATAATAACGTTCACATTTGTTGGGCATAGTAACTAAACATGGGACTTCACCTTGAGAGAGAAGTTTTCCAGCTGAAACATGACCTTCAAAATTATTTCCCTTTCATGTAGGTAGTACATGCTCTACAAACTACAGGGTAGATGCTCTACAACCTGTATGGCATAACAATTAGCATTGTTTCCTTTGCTTCATTTAAACAGGGAAAACTTGATGGTGTGCTTAACCAGAAGTGCAGAAAAGGTAAGTGTTCGCCTTTGCTTTCAGATTTCTGTGGGGCGCAGAGCCACGAAGATGTTGAAGGGAGTGGAACACCTCCCTGATGAGGAAGAGGCTGAGGGAGCTGGGTCTCTTTGGCTTGGAGAAACAGAGACTGAGGGGTGACCCTGTGGATGTTGATCAGTATGGGAAGGGTGGGTGTCAGGAGGATGGAGCCAGGCTCTGCTCAGGGGCACCCAGTGATAGG